>PVJI01028298.1:0-16674 GCA_004026765.1 Micronycteris hirsuta
TGCATCCACAGCCTGACACCCAGGTTTGCCTCCCTCTCCCCAGCTCCACAGGCCCCACCAGGCACGTGGTGACCAACTCTGCTGCCCAGCACTTGGCTGGCTGAGGCAAGACTTCCTCCCTCTCCCACTCCCCTCCAGCCCCAGCCGGGCGCCCACCCTGGCTCCACCAGCAACCTGGGCGGGCCTCTGCGTCCCGCCCAGGTGAGGAGCCCGTGTCTGATGCAGAAACCGAGATCAAACATGGCTCCGCTTTTCACAGCGCTCCCACATGGGCACACATCCCCAGTTGTTATTATCTGGAGGAGACAGGAAAGAGACACCAAGGGACGGACTGCAGCGCGTTACAGGGTGACTCAGGGACCCAGCCAGCAATTTCCAGCGGTCCCACCCGAAAACTAATTGGCACGTGGGATGGGCAGTGACCTTTGATCTTTCCCGACAGGTGTGTGGCTGACTGCAAAGCATCCCCAAGCAAACCAGATGACTCAGAAAACCCTGAGACCGGGTTTTAATAGCACAGCACGGCAGCCACGGCCAGCCGAGGAAAGTGCCAAGAAGCCCTGGTCTTGAACTTGAAGAAGCCCGGGCCTGCTCCCAGAAAAAATGCTGAGGGAAGCAGTGCCGTGTCCCTCCCACCCCCTTGGCAGGGGTGGGGAGCCCCCTCCTTCCCGCTCCCAGCTCCCAACCAGAGGCCACAAATCCCCGAAGTGGTGCCTGGGCCCTGCCCGGATGTGCCCCGGCACGCTGGGCAGGCCCCCGGCAGGTCCCCACAGCTCTGGGCAGCTCAGCAGGAGCCCCAAGGGCCACTCACCAGAGACAGACACTTCCATGAGCGCCTCCAGCGGCCGGTTGTTGTCCAGGTCCCGGCTGAGCTGCAGCTCGCCCGTGGCAGCGTCCAGGAGCAGCAGCTGCAGCTCGTTGCCCTGCAGGAAGGTGTAGTTGAGGCTGTCGGAGAGGTCGGGGTCATGCGCGGGGATGCGGCCGATCACGCCGGTGGGGAAGCTGTTGGACTTGTTGGTGACGTAGTTGTTGAAGAGGATCTGGAAGTCCGGCAGCACCGGCGGGTTGTCGTTCTGGTCCAGGAGGCGCACGTGCACCGTGGCGCGGCTCACCAGGGGCGCCGACGTGGCTTGCACCACCAGCACGAACTCGCGCCGCGCCTCGAAGTCCAGCTCGACCAGGGCGCGCAGGTCCCCGCTCAGCAGGTCCAGCTGGAAGACCTCGGGCACGTTGCCCTCCACGATCTGGTACATGATCTGCGCGTTGGGGCCTTCGTCCGGGTCCTTGGCGCGGATCCTCGCCACCACGGACCCCACGGGGCTGTTCTCCTGCACGAACAGCTCCAGCTCGTCCCTCTCGAACACCGGGGGGTTGTCGTTAATGTCCAGGACCGTCACCTGCACTTCCACAGAGGCGCTCAGGGGCGCTGGGCTCCCCCGGTCGACGGCCAGGACCCGGAGGTTGTACACGGCCACGTTCTCCCGATCGAGCCGGCGCTGGGTGCGGATCACGCCTGAGGTGGGCTCGATGTAGAAGTCCCCGTCACCATCGTCCCCACCCTGGAAGGTGTAGAGCAGGCGGCCATTGGGGCCTGAGTCCCGGTCCGTGGCAGAGACCTGGAGCACGCTGGTGGACGGCGGGGCGTCCTCGAAGACGGAGCCCTGGTAGAAATCCCGCAGGAACCGGGGCGCGTTGTCGTTGGCGTCCAGGATGAGGATCTCCAGGGAGGTGGTGTCGGACTTCTGGGGGATGCCGTTGTCTCGGGCGGTGATGGCCAGCGTGTAGGCGGCCTGGTCCTCGTAGTCCAGCTCCGTCATGGTGTAGACCGTGCCGCTGTCTGGGTCGATGCGGAACTGCGGCACGGGGTCCTCCAGCACGTAGGTGATGCGCGCGTTCTCGCCCGTGTCCTCGTCGGTGGCACTGATGGTGGCGATGGAGGTGCCCACGGGCCGGTCCTCGCTGACGCTCACCGTGTAGTGGGAGCTCTGGAAGACCGGCCGGTGGGTGTTGGCGTCGGTGACGTTGATGAAGACCTGCGCGGTGTGCGAACGCGTGCCGTCCGAGGCGGTCACCGCCAGCACGTACTGCCGCTCCTGCTTGTAGTCCAGCGGCAGCGCCAGCGTGATGAGGCCGCCGCCGCTCTGGCTGCTCAGCGCGAAGCGGTTGCGGGTGTTGCCGCCCGTGAGCTGGTAGGTGATCACGCTGTTGGCATCGCGGTCACGGGCGCGCAGGGTCAGCACGCTGCTGCCCACGGCGGCGTCCTCGTTCAGGCGCAGCTCGTACGTGGGCTGCGTGAACACGGGGTCGTTGTCGTTCACGTCCAGCACCGTGATGGACACGCTGGCGGAGGAGCTCATGGGTGGCGAGCCGTGGTCCACCGCCTCCACCCCGAAGCTGTAGTGCTCCGCCGCCTCGCGGTCCAGCTCCGCGCACACGGTGATCCAGCCCGAGCCGTTGTGGATCTGGAAGGGGAAGTCGGCGGCCGAGGCGGCGTCCTGGGCCCCGGCGCCGCCCGCGGAGGCTGAAGCCGTGTCCACCAGGCGATAGCGAAGCCGCGCGTTCTCGCCGGCGTCCGCGTCCACCGCCTGGATGTGCAGCACCGAGTGGCCCAGGGGCACGTTCTCAAGCACGGCCGCCTGGAAGGGGCTGCTGACGAAGATGGGGGCATTGTCGTTCACGTCCAGCACCTGTACCGAGACCAGCCCCGAGGCGTTGATGAGCGGCGGCCGGCCCCCGTCCTGGGCCTTGACGCGCAGCGTGTACTCGCGGATGGCCTCGAAGTCCAGCGGGTTGATCACGTCCAGGCTCCCGCTCAGCGAGTGCAGGTAGAACTGGCCCTTCAGGTTCCCGCTGACGATGCTGTAGTGCACGGCCGCGTTCTGGCCCTGGTCCCGATCCGTGGCCTGCACGCGCAGCACGGGCGTGTTCACCGCCACGTCCTCGGGCACCTGCACCACGTACCGCTTCTCGCCGAACTGGGGGTAGTTGTCGTTCTCGTCCTCCACCAGGATGTGCACGGTGGCCGTGGCGCTGAGCGGGCCCGGGTTCCGGCCCTGGTCGTTGGCCTCCACCAGCAGCTGGTACTCGGCTTCCTCCTCCCGGTCCACGGCCGCCCGCGTGCGCACCACGCCCGAGCGCGCGTCGATCTCGAAGATGCCCCCCGAGCCCTCCAGCAGGCGGTAGCGCATGTTGGCGTTGGAGGGCGCGTCGCCGTCGGTGGCGCGGATGGTCAGCACCTCGTAGCCCACCTCGAGGTTCTCGCGCACGCGCTCCCGGTACTCGGACTGCTCAAACACGGGGCTGTGGTCGTTGGTGTCGCTGACGGTGACAGTGAGGTAGGTTGCGGCCGAGCGACGCGGCAAGCCGTGGTCCACGGCGCTCACCTTGAGCACGTGTGTGTCCTTGGTCTCGCGGTCCAGCGGGCGGGCCGTGCTCACCGCTCCCGTGCTGGCATCGATGAGGAAGAAGCCATTGGAGCGCTCGTCGAAAAGCGCCTCCATCTGGTAGCTCAGCCGCCCCGCCTCGCCCTCGTCGGGGTCGTGCGCGCGCAGCTCGATGACCGCGGTGCCCGCCGGCTCGTTCTCGGGCACCGACACCTGGTAGCTGGGCAGCGGGAACTGAGGGTTCGTGCTGCCGCCGGCGCCCCGCCGGGCCCGCCTCGCCGCCCGCGCCCGGGTCTCGGCCTGGGGCAGGGTTGGCGGCGGCTGCCCCAGCGACAGCGACGGGGAGGGCGTCCCCGCAGCCGTCTCTAACTCCAGCTCCACCCGGATGGCGCCGGCCCCGCGCCTCAGGGCACACAGCAGGCGCAGGCGAGCCGAGCCGCCAGGCGGCAGGCAGACAGGGCGGCGTGGGCAGCGGCGTCCGGGGCGCAGCGGGCAGCTGCAGGCCGGGAATGTGGTCAGGGCCGCCAGCGCCGAGTGCAGAAGGGCCCCGCCGCCGCCGCCGCCGGCTGGGAAGCAGAGCGCCGCGCCAGGCCCGGGCGCCGTGAGCACAGCCCTCGCGCGCAACTCCGCGCCGCTTGCCGGTCGTGGCCGCGGCCGGGCGCCACAGCCCGGACCGTGCGCGCGCGCCCGCAGACGGAGGCTCAGCACTGTCGGGGCGCCGCGGGCTGCCAGGCGGACTTGCAGCGGCAGCGGGCGTCCCCCAAGGCGCGCGCAGCCCCGGGGCCCCGCACCCGGCCCGCGCCGACGCCCGCCCAGCCGCCCGTCGCGGCTCACGTCTAGCAGCTCTCGGAGCACCCTGGGGGTGCGCGCGGCGTCCAGCGCGTAGGTCCAGCCGGGACCGAGGGCAAAGGCGCGGGCCCCGCCGGGCACGCGCAGCTCCCAGGCAGCCACTCGAAGCCCCAACGCCGGCAGGGCGGCGGCGGCAGCCAGGAGCAGCAGCGCGGGCAGCACGGGCGGCGGCGGCGCCATGGCCCGGAGCCCGAGCCCGAGCCCGGCGCTGGAGCACAATCCATGCACCCGGCGCGGCTCCTCATCCACCCGGCGCGGCCGGGGGGCGGCTCCCGCGCGCCCGGCGCCCGACCCTCGGGGCGGCTCGCGCCCTGCCTCCCTGGGGGCCCCGGCGGGGACACCGGGGGCCGCGCTCCCGGTCTCCGCCGCAGCTTCCACTTCGAGAGCACTTTGCGAAAGTTTGATAAGTTGGTTTCAAGATGGCTCCTCCTCGCGTCCCGGGAGGGCGCCGCGCATCAACCTGCGGCGGCGGCGGCTGCCGGCGGCTCCAGGTGGCCCCCGCGCGGGCTCGGCCGGCCGGCGTGGGAAGCGGGGCGGGTCCGGCGCAGGGCGGGGGCTGCGCTCCCGGAGCGGGCTGCGTCGCACCGCGCCGCTCAGACCCCGGCGGCCGGCTGCTGCCTGGGCGGTGCGCGCGTCCCGCGCCCCCTCTGCCCGCGCTCTCCCCGCCCCCGGCCCGGCCCCGCCCCCGGCCCGGCCGAGTATTGTTCAGCCCGGGGGGGAGCCGGCCCGGAGGTGCGCGCCGGGGAGATCGCTATGGAGACGCGGGGGTGCAGCCGGGGCGGGGGGGGGCCCGACCCGCTCCCCTGCGGCCTCCCCGGGGGGCGGGGCCGAGCGGGCCGGGCCGGGAGAGGCGGGGCTCGGGCGCCCCGGCGGCCGCTACCAGCGGGGCGGCGGCTCGGTCGGTCCGGGGCCGGGCTAGGCCCGGAGCCCCCGCACCCCTCCCGGGTGGAGCTGCTCCGCGGAGACCGCTGCCCCCGCCTCCGCCCGGGTCGGTCCCGGGAGGGAAGAGAGACGGGGACGGAGGTCCCGGTTAGGGGGCTGAGCGCACGGCCCCGTGAAGGACCGAGGCGGCAGCCGGGGGCGTTTACACTTTCACAGCAAAATGCCGGAGGCGAAAATGCCTCCCCGCGCCCCCCCGAAAAACTCGGGGCTTTGAAACCCAATAGGCAACTACCTGGATTCAGGTCCCTCTTGGTTGAAAGCGCTTCTAAACGGAAAGAAAAGGCGAGGGTTGGCCCTTGGGACGAGGCGCGGGGTCGGCTGAGGCGAGCTCAGCTCCCGCGCGTGCACTGGGCCCGAGCGTCCGCGGACCCGCCGTCCGGCCGCGGAGCCTCCGGCGACTCCTGAATCCAGACCCCCGGGACGGGGGCCCGGGGCCGCGGGGGGCAGGAACCGCCTGCGGGATTCGGAACTGTGCGACCGACCGCAGGGCCCCCACCTCCGCCTCCTGCGGGCCGGGCCTGAGGGGAGGAAGGTGCGAAGCTAGCGGGGCTTCAGCGCTTGCCGTCCCCGGCGGGGAGCCCTCCTCCCCCCCAGCTCGGTGCTAGAACCGATTCCGGCCCCTGGGCCTCCCAGTCGCTGGGGCGGTGGGGCGGCGCGGGTGGGGGCGCGCCTTTGGAGAAGGCCCCGGGGTGGGTGGAGGTGGGGGGGGTCAGATGTGTTAAACTGGTCGCTCCTGCGGGTCTTGCTGATTGGGCCGCTGCGTGTCACAGCGGAGCGCAGCGGGGTGTGGAGCCCGGATGGACACAAACAAACAAACAAACGACCTCAACCAATATTGCCCAAAGTCGCTGGAAACGATGTTTCCGGGCGGAAGCCAAACAGGAGTGTTTTCTTCCCATTAGCAACGATTCGAAGACGTTACTAGTGACCCGAAAGGTAGCCTGACTTGGAGCGCTTGTAATCTGGGACTTTCCACTGGCCAGCGCCCTGGAGGGAGGGGCGGAAGGGGACAAGTCCGGCCCTCACTGTGCCCCTCCAGGGCCTCCCCAGACCGCCCTTCCTCTTCCTGGGGAGGGTCAGAGGGCAGGAGCGAGAGGGCCAGGGCGGCCTGGAGGACCCTGTTTGAGCTTCTGAGGGGACAGCTCCCTGTCCCACCAGGGCAGAGGGACGCGGGGGGGCCCACCTGGAGAACCCCGAGGGTGCCTGTTTGGCAATAGGACTTGAGGTAGGGTGGACTGGGTTTAAACAAGCGGAAGGCTGCGTTGCGCAGCCCTGGCTGGTATTTGGAAGTTCAGACGCAGTGGGTGAGTTTGGTGTGAGCGGCCTGTCCTGCCACAGGACACCTGCGGGCTGGACGGTACCCAAGGGGGCTGCCCTGCGCCACTTCCTCGTCCCAGGGGCTCGGGGGGGGGGGACTCAGGGACCGAGCTCCCTAACAGGGTGTCCAGCAAAAGGCCAGGAGCCAATGGTGGGTCCAGTCGCCCCTCAGCAGAACAGTGACTGCAAATCTGGAGTAGCTGGGGCCTTCCAGGGTCAAGGTTCACTTCTGCCACTCACTAGTTGTGTGACCTTGGCCAGGGCCTACCTCCTTATTCTAACCCGGAATGACCACAGTCCAGCTTCCTCATGTTCTTGGGGGGTGGGTGACGTTGTCTGCATAATGAGGCGGGCGGAGGCCTGGCTGGGGCAGACTTCCCAGGGCTAAGCTTCACTGTTGGGTCCTTGTCACCCAGCAGGAGGTCATCCTGTCTCCAAGGTCGAGGTTGAAGTTGTGGGTTCAGGGATACACACACGTGGCTGAGCTTATGGGGAAGCAGGGGCAGCGCTTTCATCTGACTTGGGAGGGGGGGCTGGGCTCCTGTCCCCCCAGGGTGTCCCTGGAAGGGAACTGAGGCCCAGGAAGCACCAGCATGGGTCTGGGGCATCAGGAAGGAGTGGGGGTGGGCGGTGGCCTGGCCAGCACCCCCTGAGATGCTGTGTCCTGCCCACCGGCCCTTCCCCCTTGGGGGTGGCTAGAAGCAAAAAGTGGTCCCTCCTCCCACTCACCGACTCTCGGGACACCTCGAGGGGCCACCTCCGGGGTGAGGGGCTTGGAGTCTAGCCATGGCTCCGTCCCGGTCCCTGAGAGCCGCCAGCCGGAAGGGCCCGGCACACATCCCATGACGCTGCCACCGCTCCGCGGCCAGTGGACCGTAATTGGTGTTTACGCTGCACATGCAGCCCCAGGGGGGTTCGCGTGAAGTGAGCCCTTTTTGAAAAAAATGAAATGCAAAGCAAGATGGAGCCGTGGGTTTCTAGCATCATGCCCGCTCCGAGTAGCCGCTCCAAGTGCTTTCCTGCCAGGGGCTCGGACCAGAACCCACGCAAGTCCTGGAATCTGTTCCCCACACTAAATTCCTGGGCGCGTCTTTAAGCAGCGAGGAGCTACCAGGAGCATCCAACCCTCCGGTGAGATCGGGAAGCAAGTCTGGGCTAGGCCTCAGGTCACCCTTTTTTTGGAATTCAGAGGGAAAAACCTCTGGGGAACAGCTCCTCAGCCGCCTCCCCTCTGCCGTGCCCCCACCCTCGGTGGAGTTTGGTGCGTGGGGATCTGTGAAAGTGCAAACGTGGAGCAGGAGCGGAACTGGGCTCCACCAGAATGTTTGCCAGGCATGAGGCACGGTCTGCACTTGCCCTTCCCGGGAAGGCCCAGGCAGCTCCTGACACATGAAAAATCGTCCTTCTGCTGGGACGCTGCCAGAGCCTTTGAAATACAGTCACGGGGTTTCTTACAGGCTCCCAGGCCCTTGGTGGATGGCCTCGGGGACCCCCTGGGGGGAGGCCTTGTGGAGAGCTCGACCCCCTCAGGGGTTCCCTGAAGCTTCTGGAAGCTGGTATGCCCAGGCCGGGCCCCCTAATTTACAGGAACGCTGTGGGTGGGGTTCTGAGCACAGGTCCCATGCCCCCGGGCCTCTGGGGCGGGTGGACACAAGGCACCTGGACCCCGCCCCGCCCCAGGAGCACCGGGCCAGTCCCAGGCAGGCCGCCCGGGCCCAGGTGGGGCTGCACTGGCCTCTAGTGGCCAAGCCAGTCTCTGCCCCGCCGGGGACAGTGGGCGCCCACCTCCCTCCCTGCACAAACGCATCGAGTCCAGCCCAAGAGCAGGTGGCAGACAGGGTGACAGGACCCGGGCAGAGAGTGAACACCCTGGCGGGGCGGCCCCTGGGACCCCACATCGCCACCCCGGCTCCTGGGGCTCTCTGCAGGGTAGGGGGCACAGCTCTGGTGCACTCCTGGCAAAGAGGCTCAGAGCGCTTGGCGTGAGGGTGGCAGCGCGGGACTCAAACTAGGTCTTCTCTCCCCAGGTCCTGCCACCCGCCCCCAGAGAGTGACCTGAACTCGCAGACAAGGACGGGCTGAATCCAGTCCCCGAGCACCTGGAGGGCCCAGGGCTGCCCTGGGGGGAGCGGCTGGGCCAGAAGGCTTCCCGAGAACCAAGGAAGGTCACCCACGGCAGGAACAGAGCCGGGCGGGGGCCACGCCTGTGCGGGGGCAGGAAAGGGGAGCACAGGTGCCGCCGGGAAGACTTGGCGCTTTGCCAGAGTCCACAGAGGGACAGGGCCCGGTTCTGTCACTGTCCTCACGGCTGCTGTCCTTGACGTTGTTCCGCCACCGCACACGCATGCACACGCGTGCATTCTCATGAACCGGTGTGGAGGGCGGTGCTGTCTTACCCACATCATTTTCCCCGGGTCTCCCACCTTTGTAAACTGCGGCTCCGTGGTTTTAGCCCATTCACAGAGTTGTACGGCCATCAGCACATCTAACTGCAGAGCATTCCCATCACCCGGAAAGACACCCATGCCCCTCAGCAGCGGTCCCCCCGCCAGCCCGCCCCGCCCCCGGGGTGGGGGGGCCGCCTTGGCGACGCGGGGAGCCCGCCTTGGCGACGTGCCTGATCTCGCACTTCCTGTTACGGGACCACACACTGCCTGGCCCTTGTGTCCGGCCCCTTCCGCTCGCAGGTGTTCCGAGGACCATCCCGGCCGCGGCAGGTGTCGGCACCGCTCCGGTCACAGCCGAGGGCACCGTGGCGTGGACTGCCGCGTCCATCCTCGTCCGCGCTGGGCATTTGGCCTGCCCCCACTGTCTGACCGCTTTCGATGACCTTCACTTTTGAGTGGAAGGAAAGTGACGTGGAGGCACTGCTCCCTTCAAAATTGCACACAACCTGTTTTTGAAACTATTCTTTATTTATATATTTGGCAGTGTAACTGTGGCCATACTGCCATCATGAGCTCACAGGGGACTTTCCTGGGGGACTTTCTTTGGCCCCCACTGGGTACAGGGAGGGGCACTAAAAGCTGCCTGAGGCGGGATTGGCGGGGTGAGAAGGGCAGCCAGCGGCCCCTCCCAGACACCATCACCCACCCCCGATGCCGTGGCTGGACCGGAGGGCCTCCTGCTCCAGGAAGCCCTCCGGCACGGGGTACTCTGGGTGCTTGGTATCCTGCCCCTGGCTTTCTCCTGCATTCGCTCACTCATTGTCCATTCAATATTCAATACCACGGTGAACGCAACACGCAGCGCCCTGTCTTCGTGCAGAGGTTGCGCTCACGGGAGACCACGGGCAGTAAGCACTCGGAGACACGCCACTTCAGGTGACAGAAACGAAGCGGTGACAGGGAGAAGAGTCTGCCAGGAGGAGCCAGGGCCGGAGCCCCGGGGCAGGAGCGCAGGGTGGGGCTGGGGGGCGTGAGTGGGGAGGGTCACAGGGACCATGGCCAGGACTTGGGGTTTTTTGTGCATCAGATGGGGAGACGGCAGCAGCTGAGAGCAGGAGGGGGCAATGTGGGGACTTACGCTTCCAAACTGTCCCTCTGGCTGATGGGAGGTGGCTGGAGAGGACCTGGGGGCCACATACACAGCAGGCGTCCTGATGGGGGAGCTATCCCCATCCCTCCACCTTATCTTCTGCACGAGTCCCCTTCCCTGGAGGGGCCCCGGTGCCCCCATCTGGGGGACACAGCACAGTGCAGGGAGGGGAGGCGGCACGGGGAAGGCCTGGCTCCAGGGAGCAGTGGCTGCGAAGGCGCGGCTATCTTGGCCTCCGTGGCGGCGGAATGGCCCTGGCCCCGGCCCCGGCCCATAAGCCACACTCAGCACCGGAGTCCAGTGCTCGCTGCGGGGACGTGCTGGGAGCAGAGCACAGGCTCAGCTCTGGGCGCCCAGGGTGGTGGGGGGGGCCCTGCCTGGAGGACAGGGAGAAAGCCTGTTAGTCAAGGACACTGGGGCAGGACCTGGGCCACCAGGTGGGGCAGGGGGCACCCTGTCCTCCAGCCTGACCCTGAGCCGGAAGGTCTCCAGGGGAAAGCTGCCCTGAGGGGGGCTCTTGGAGTCACCCAGAGGGTGCAGGGCACTGGCCCCAGGCAGCAGGGAGCCCAGGACTGGGGGGGCCCTGCTGGGGTGATGTGTCCTGCCCGACGAGCCTGGGATCGTGCTGCGATAGGCAGCCCCCCCCCCACAGCTCCCCAGGACAACAGACCGGGAGGCGTGTCCTCATCCATGTCCACACCCGGACCCAGAGGCACAGAGACGGACGGGGACGCTGTTCACAGGCCAGCACCGCCTGGCTGGCCTCCGGGCTGCAGGAGGTGGGGTGCTAGGTGCCCAGGAAGCTGAGAAACTCCCTATTCTGTTGACGTCCACAGCACAGCACCGCCGCCTACGTCAGGGGACAGAGGACAAGGAGGGGCTGTTGGCAGAGCATTGGACTCCTACAAGTTCGAACTTCTGTCAAAATTGGCTAATTGGGCGCTTTGCATGACTCAGGGGACATGTGCCTCCCTGGTGTGCCCGGAAGGAAGGACCAGGCTGGCTTCACCACCCTCTCCCCTCTGCGGGATTGGCAGTGGGGGTTTGCCGGGGACCCTGGCCTGTCATCACCATCCGGGAAGGACAGTGGGCTGGACACGGAGCGCCGGGCAGTGCCCCTGGCTGTGGGCTTGGGCACGTCCCTGCTCCTCTCCGGGCCTCCGTCCCCGCCCCCGTGAAATGGGTGAACTTGTTTCCTGTGGCTGATATAACAGTAGCCCACACAGGTAGAGGCTTAAGAAACACATTTTTCATCCTGCGGTTCCGAGGTCGGGGCCCAGCATGGGGCTCGCCGGCCGAACTAAACGTCAGCAGCATGGCGTCCTGTCTGGCGGCTCCGAGGGAGAGCCCGCTTCCCTGCCCGTCCCCTTGTCTCAGACCACACGCCCTCCTGGGCCGGGCCGTCCTCCACCCTCGACGCCAGCGGTGGCCGGCACCGTGGCCTCGCTCACCCGCAGCGTTCCCGCGCTGGTTCTCTGCCTCCTGCTCCCACTGTCTAAAGACCCTCCTGAGCACGCCGGGCCCACCCCGATAATCCGGGACAACCTCCCATCTCAAGGTCGGCTGGTCGGCAGCCCTAACTGCATCTGCCCACCTGCGGTGAGGGGTGCCCGGGGAGCAGAGGCGTGGTTGCTGCTGGCCTTGGCTTCAGACGGTGGGGCAAGCAGGTACCCTGACAGGCCAGAGCGCTGCTACCAGATCCGGCACCATCTCCACTCATTACCTCTCGGCCTTGCCAGACTCCTAAAGAAACAAACCAAGGGAGGAGCTGCGACGGTTAGAGGAACACCAGCGTTCACCAGACAAGGACGGAGCCAGGGCAGAGTGGGGGTGGTGAGGAGGAGGGGCCCCAAGACTCCTAGCTCGAGCTGAGATGCTTAAGTTGGGGGGAGACCCCCTTACAGAGAGTGTGGTCCCATCTCACCCTGCCTGCCAGCAAAGCGAGCCTCGGGGAAGTGAGCGTCTGCTCCAGGGCTGCGGGGAGCACACACGGAATAGCGACGGTGATTTCCCCTGAGAAGTCAGGACCGTGCGCAGCTGGAGTCGCGGGCCCTCACAGGCAGAATCCCAAGCCGAGGGGTGAAAGAACAGCCCCAGAGCGGGGCAGGGGGGGGTGCCTCTTCACGACCCTCGGGCGGGAACCAGAGTGCCAGCTGGAGGAGAGTGGCCCCCGCCAGGCCTCGGGGCTCCAAGAGGGGACGGCGCGCACTCAAATAGAGACCCCCTAAAAATAACGGGGCGACACAGGAAAAGCCGTCGTGGGTGAGAGGCCAGAGAAATGGCGAAGACGGAGCTACCCCCAGACCTCAGGCAGTCGAACGCCTGGGACAGGCAAAGCGGTACAGGATGGAATAAGGACGGATATCAAAAAGGCACGAGAGTCCATGAGGAAAAAAGACCAGGCCGATGTGAAAAATGACCAAATAGCACTTTCACAAACAAGAATATCAACGTGGAAACGTCCAACTCCAGGAGTCGAGCGGCCGAGGAGAGAACCGGCGACCCGGAGCGCAGACCTGGAGCCGAGCCCTGGAGTGTGGAGCGGGAAGGGAAAAGGCAGAAAACACGAGGGGAGGGAAGGTGGCCGGGAGGCGGAGCCCAAGAGTCTGGTGGGCAGGTGCCTGATTCCAGGCGCAGGCCTGCAGGGGAAGGAGGGGCTTGGGGGGGGCGGGTTGGGGGTGGGAGGTGCTCGGCTGTTCCAGGCAGAGGGAACAGCATGTGCCCAGGCCCCGAGGAGCCCACCCAAAGCCAACGGGCTGGAGCCCTTGATGGGTGGCTGGCCCGGTGCCGGGCGACACTGTCCCACGGGTGTTTCAACACTGTTCCTGCCCAAGCAGCAGGTGGTCTAGTGGGCAGCCAGCTGCAGGGAGCCAGCTGTGGTGCTGCCCAGCCAGCTCATTCCCCCCGCTCTCAGGCCGTGTGGTCCAGGTCCAGCTCACCCCAGTCCTTCACATTTCGGGGGCTGGCAGATGACTTCAGCCAGCGAGGCCTGTTCTGAAACAGCTTGTAGAACAGCTGGGCAGATGAAACTTCTGGTCCCACCAGGGCGGCTGGCCAGGGACAATGTCAGCCCGGAGCTGCCGTGAGATGAGGGGGGCAGAGCCCTTTAGTCCTGGATCCAGCCGTGCCTGAAGGGTGCCCCAGACCTGGCTGTGGATGTGTTGATACATTTCCTCTTCCATTTCAGCTGGTCTGGTCTCTCTCGGGTAACTCTGCTCTCTGTCCATGTCACACAGCAGGCCCCAAGGCCAGAGACCTCGTGGAGACCCCGGGCCCAGCCTGGGGGTCAGGGACGCTTCCCAGAGGAGTGGCTGCTGGGCTGTGCCTCAGTGGCTGTGTCACGGTGAGCTGGGGCCCGGGCCTGCCCAGGCAGGCTGGCGTGGTGCTGGCTGCACTCCAGGGAGTCAGCGCGGCCCACTCGCTCCTGGGCGCCGTCTCTGCCCAGGCCGGCCCCCGGCTCCCAGCTTGGCTCTCAGCAGCACCTTTTGATGGCCGCGGGCCCTGGCAAGGGCTGGAGGCCTGCCAGCCTGACACCTCAGAGGAAATGCACAGGGGTGGGGCAGGCCGGGCCCCCCGGGGTCCTGTCTCATGAGTCACGCTAGTGTGTTGGGACCCCAGCCTCAGGATTCTGCTAAAGCACGTGAGGAGAGCGGGGTCAGTCGGTGTCGGGAGGCCATCAGCTCCCCGCCCCCGGCTCCAGCCTCCAGCCTGTCGCTGCGGACGGTGCCTCCCCACCGGGCTGAAATGCCCCTCCTCCAAGAAGCCTTCCCTGACCACCCCAGTGCTCCTTCCTGCCTCTCAGGTCCCTCTGAGCCCGGGAGGAGCACAAGCCCGGCTGCCGTGGGCCGTGGTCCCGTGTGTGTATGCGGGCCTGGCACGAGCCCCCGATGGGGAAACGTCCCCTAAATGCCTAAGGGGTGGTTGGGTGACCCCGCCTGTGCTGTGTACCAGGCACTGTTTTAAGTGCTGCGTAAGCACTAACTCCCTGACTCTTCCTAACGATCTTTGGCGGTGTGAACTCTGACCCCTAAGGAACAGGCGAGGACACGCAGGCACAGAGAAGCTCGGCAACCTGTCAGGAGTCACACAGCCTCTACGCGGCAGAGCCAGGGTCAAGTCCAGGGGCTCCCAGCCCCAGGGCCACGACCCACCCCCACCCCACATGTGCGGCGAGGACGCCGGGACCGGGGAGGCCGCGCAGCCCATGGCCAAACCCTCCTCCTTGTCTGTCTCCTTCCTCCTTCAACCAGGAGCCTCGGGGCCTCGGGCCTCAAGGCGGCTCGTCTGTCTGTCTGTCTGTCCGTTCACCAGGCTTCTTAGAGGTTGCAGGTGGCTCCTACCCCAGAGAGGTGGGGCTGGTCTGGGCCTCTCCACCTCCCTTTTGGGGGCAGTTTTGCCTGCGTGGACACTAAGTGTGTGGTTGGTGGGTGTTTCGAGGCTGCTGGCTGACAGTTCAGCCTTTGTGGACAGAGGCTGGCTGGGCGAGTGCCCTGGCCCCCAGGTCCCCCGCTGACGGCAGGGCCGGCTGTGGGGCAGGGCTCCGGCCCCACCGCTGGCCCTGGAGTGAGGCTCCGGCCCCGGGTGCCCAGTGCAGCAGGCCGCCCTGACCGCCAGGCCTCCTCGGGGCCCTGCAAGAGAACCGACTCTGGGCCTCGCTGATGGCAGAGCCGGGGGCAGCCAGCCGTGCCTGGCACAGTGGGACCGCTTGGGTTGTCACATGACCCCAAGGCCACACTGAATAGGACCAATAGCTGACGGCAGGAAGTGAGGCACTGACCAGTCGGGTTCACCCCCTGTGGGCTCCAGCTGGACATCCCAGGAAAAGAGGCAGCGTGGGGGTTCTCTCCTGGAGGGCCGAGGATGCAGAGGGTGGCTGCGGGGCCTGGGGAGCCATCACAGGGAGACCAGAGGTCTTGGGGTCCTGGGAGGGCTTAGGGGACTTTGGGGGACCTTGGAGAGCTAGGGGACCTTGGGGAGTCTGGGGCACCTTGGGAGGCCTGCAGGATCTTGGGAGACCTTGAAGAACCTTGGTGGGGGCTTTAGGGGCCTTGAGGGGGCCATGGAGCCCTTATGGGACGGGGGAGCTTTAAGGGGCCTGGGGGCTCTTGACGCACCTTGGGAAGGTGGGGGGGCCCAACACGGTCTCCTAGGGTATTGTCATCTCTGCCGTTTTTCTAGCCTTTTTGCTGGTTCGTTTTTCAGAAACGGGCCCCACGTCCTGACAGTTCCCTGCTCCTGCTCTTGCGACTCAGGCACGTGGAGAACGGACGTGCTCCCAGGGTGCCTTGCTGTGGAGCAGCGCTGCCCAGCCGCCCCTCTGAGCCACGCTGGCCCGTCCTGTGGGAACTGGCCACATGTGGCCACGGAGGGCTGGTTCGGCCGAGGCACCGAACTCTTCACTGGATTGAATTGGATACACTTCCCTGTAGATGTGAACAGCTATGTGGGGACCGTGGGCGCCACCTGGCGCAGACCTGGCAGCTCGGTGAGAGTCGGGCTCCCTGTATCTGGACGGGTGACTTCGTGGGTGAAGGCGAGTTTCCCATTAGGAGTTACCACCATGGGCTGTCTCCCTTTTGGGGGACTAAGACCACCACCAGTGGGCCACAGCCCATCCTCGCTCGGGCCCCTTAATCCACCAGGACGTGCGAAGCAACACCATTCAAATTGCATCATCACTTCTTCATTTGTTGGAGAAATCTGCCCTCCCCCCGCCCCCGTCAACGTGCAGTCGCCCTGAGTTACCGTCATCGCGAAGGACAAGAGAAATGCTGACGTCTCCCTGTTCCCTGCGAGTTTCAGAACGATGAGCTGACCGCCGAGAGCCCGTGAATGTGAACGCAGCTTGGCCTCCTCCTGCACTCGTGGCTTTGAACACAGTTGATGTGCTCCGACTCCTTGGGTTCGAACCGTTATTAGCCCCCCGCTGTCCTCTCCCTGCTCCGTGGGAGACTGCCCTGCGGCCTCAGGTCACTATGCCATGACCCCAGCGGTCTCGGGCAGCTTCTCACTTTTTTAGTGTGACAGGATGCCCCAGGCTCACCCTGGCCCATTCGCTGTCCCCACCAGGAACCAGCCCGCCCTCTGAGAAGCTCAGCTTCCTTTCACAGGAAGCTGGAGAACTCGATCTCCAGTGAAGGGTGTTATTGCTGCCGGGGTTGCCCTCATTTCTAAGGCATTTTCACTGGACAGAGAAAGCAAACATTTGTTTGTAAAGAAATGCACCATAAATCAACACCGGCATTCCCTACCTGGGACTCCAGCGTTGAAAATCATGGACCTGCTCCAAAGCCCCCGTTCTCACGGACCACGGAGAAAATCATCCCTCTCGGGCCTGTGCCGCACGGTGGCGGCGCCAGCGCGGGCGGGGCCGTCGGGGAGGGTCGGGGTTTACACTTCTTTTTGCCCTTGGGTTATGTACTACGAGAGATGTGCAAACTATTTGTGTTAAGGTTGGAACGCTTCTGGATGGTGCTGTCACCCTATCAATGGGCAATTAGGTTATTTTATTTCATTTCACTTTTTTTTATTTTTAGAGTTTTTAAAAATTAGTTTTGTTTCACTAACAAATCTACAAAGAAAGATACTTTTTCATTTTTATTTTCTTTCTATTTTTTTTATTCTCACCCAAGGACATTTTTTTTTT
>PVJI01028299.1:0-16701 GCA_004026765.1 Micronycteris hirsuta
AATTTAGTTTATTATAAACTTAAAATTAAAATCATCTAGTTTAGAAGCTGGAAAAGCTTGATAGGTGAATTAGCAATACATAAGCTTAAATTCCTGGGAAGTTCAAGCTGATCTTGAGATGGCATTTAAAGTTTTGACAAAATTCTATCAATCATTTTCTAACATATGCCATATGGTCTAATTAGCTTCATTTTAAGTTATGTATTGAATTCTAGAAACAGTTGTGTACATATGTAGATATTTTTTACTAAGATCCTTCCTTAGTTCAAATATTGAACATGTTAATTAAAACAACCACATATGTATCCACCTATATCCATGATATATAACACTTGTAGCATTAAAATTAATAGTTAACTATATGACTGAATTTTTGCACTTAACAGAATCTGACAATGGGCTCTGTTTTAAGTGTGAATGTCATAGTTACTTAAAGCTCTGTACATTTGGCACTTACTATGTGAACACATGCCCTTCATAGTGCTAGTGTTTTCTGTGAGTGGTGTGTGAGTGTACTCGTCGATAAAGCTTTGGTGGCACTTGAGCACCTAATGGAGGTTTGGGGGACAGAGACTATGAAGTGGTTTAATGAGTCATGAGATTTTTAAAAGTGGCATTGATGCCAGGCTTTCTAACTGTGGAGTGATTTGCATTCTTATTTTCAGATGAGAGAACTTGAACCCTAGAGTGGTCAAATAAATCACAAATGACTACTTCAGAGAGTGAATAGAGAGTTAAGTATATATCCCAGCACTCCATTTACATGGAGATGTTTTTAAAATAAGGGAATTTGATAGGCTAGTAACACCAAAATGTTCCTGTATTCAGTGAATTTTTATCAAAAAGAGATAATCTAAATCATAATAAATTCTTTCTTGGTGGTAGATACTATTAAGTGACATTTGTTCTGGGCTGGCAAGATCCGTTTCTTTTTTTTTTTTTTGTTTGTTTTTAACTTTACTTTTATTGGTGACACTACCACAGATATCCCCATCCTCCCCTTCATTGGTCCACTCTCATCCTCCCTTCCCTCTGGCCATCCCCACACTCTTGTCTGTATCTATGTGTTATGCATATATATATTTTGGCTAATCATTTCAGATTCATCTCTTATCTGTGAGTTAGTTAATAGAGGACATTTCTCTTTTGCTAATTATATGTTGTTTGTCTCATCTAGCTCTACACTGAATTCCTTGAGGAATGAGACAATGGTTTATTAATATTTGTAGTCACATAAAATGCTTCCACATAATAAGTAGTTAATATTTATTTGTTAAATATATATCTTGATAAAATTTGAAAATTCTGAAAGGAATTCATCTATGGTGAAAAACATGAATGGATGATTAGAGTCACATAGGGGATTTCTTAAGTAGTCACTAGATAGTATTAATGGCTCCTAGATAATGACCCCTAGAACTTGAAACACAATTTATGTTCTCTATGGTGAGTCTTTCTGTTGTACCCTTTGATAATGAGGATCATTTATAGGGGGAAAGAATAGTTGAGTCTTTTCACAAAGATGAAGTGTGTTCTTAGCTGATCCCCAAGTTAAGAAGCCACAGGTGCTAACATGCATTTTCCCCCATGACTTTGCTATGTGGATAGACCTGGTGCGTAAATGCAAGTTAGGTGCAGGTGAACACTGGTAAAGTTTGTTTGTTTTTCTTGTTAGCAAGCCATTGCCAACTACATGTAACTGTCCTATTATTTCCCCTTGGTGAGAAATAGAAGGGAATACTGACAAGAATTTTAGAGTAATAACTCTATTAAATTCTCATTTGTATGCTCTTAACACATATTAAGGGCCAACATTATCGGTTCAGTTAAATTAATGTGTAACTTGATGTTACTGTGAATTTGTTTAGACAATACATTTGATGTTGCTTTCCTAACCGTTTCCTTCTAAGGGAAAGTGTGTGTGTGTGTGTGTGTGTGTGTGTGTGTGTTTGTGTGTGTGTGTGTGTGTGTGTAACATGCTCAGATTTGCCCTTAAGTGAAACGTCTACTCTCTGAATTTTGGAAGTCCAGAATTTTGTGGTGAAGATTTCCCAGGAAAGTTTATGTTCTGGGATTCCTGTTTAAACAGCATTTACAAAGAATTAAAATCTATTAGACAATGAATGTATAGTTTATAGTTAGAGTCTGAGCAATTGCGTGCAGAGGAATTTAGTGTTTCCTAAGTGTCAGGTAATGTGTTTGGATGGGGACATCAGGATAATCCCACTCTAAAGAGCCTTCTTTATTTCTAGAGCAATATTTTCTTTTCAAGTACTGATAAATAATGATAATTATATAATTTTTATGGTGAGTTTGAAACCTGAGATTCAGAGACTATGAGGATACTCTGAAAATTTGTAATATCTATATCCTGAGGGATACTTTCAATCTATTTTAGAATAAACCTTTATATAAATAGATATCCAAAACTGCCAGATATGACTTTTACCTAAAACATGCAAAATAAACAAAAACAGTAATTCTCCCAATTTATTTCAGTTGTGCCCCAATAAATGTATGGTTGCGACTCTGGTTACACCATTACTATTCTTTTTTATTATTTTATTTTATAATACTTTTTGAATATACCAGTTAATATTTTATTGCTTAAAGGTAAATTGTAGCTTCTAATGTCACCTGGTTTCTGAAATTAACAGCACATTATATCTAAGGGATTCGATTCCACCATAGGAGTAGGAAAAACTCTTGCTATATGTGTAATTTACCTCAATTACTTTTGTGTAATATTATAATTAATTTTACATCTAAGCCGTTAAAGTTTTGTTCCTTTACTGATGTGCTAATCAAGTTATTGGTAGTGATCTGTATGAATGCTCTTCTACATGATCATCCAACCAATTTTAGATTTACTATCTAAAAAAAGTTCCTAAAAGCCCGGCTGGTGTAGCTCAGTGGATTGAGCGCTGGCTGGGAACCAAAAGGTCCGGGTTTGATTCCCAGTCAGGGCACATGCCTGGGTTGCAGGCCAGGTCCCCAGCGAGGGCCATATGAGAGGCAACCATACATTGCTCTTTCTCCCTCCCTTCTCTTCTCTCTAAAAATAAATAAATACATTCTTAAAAAAAATAAAAAAAGTTCCTAAAATATGCTTGTTTCTGATATATAGTGGCTTTCCTACTTTTCTTTATGAGTGCATTCATACATACACCAAATTTTTATAAAAGTTAAAAGTCTTAAAATTTTATTGTTATCATGGCCTCAGTTTATTATTAACTCTTTATGTTAAGGATATCATTATTTATGCCCCAAGATTAAGATTCATCGTAGAGTTAAATTAAAGAAAAGGAAGTGTAATAATTTATAGTTAAATGTATTATGAATATTAATATAGTAGAATATTACATAGAAGATATTCATGACAGAATGTTGAGAAAATGTGTATACACAAAAACACATCTACACACACATACATCTATATCTTGTTTGCAATGTGTGGGTGTAAAACATTGGGAAAATATTCCAATATATAAAACAGCTGTTGTCTATAGATGGGGATAGGACTATCATTTTGTGTATGGTGCATAACCACTGCTGCCAAGATCTTAAATATTTAGTGAATTCACATTCAGGAAGAAGAATTATCTTTATATTGTCTCACTGTCCCCATCTGCTCCACTCTTTCTATAGAGAAAAGCAAATAGACAGATGTATGAGCAGGAAACCTCTCTAGAAACATTAAATATTTAACAAAGTTGAATGCCATGTAATTTATATAGAGATTTGCAGTTTACATGGTTTTAACCAATCTTTATTTCTCAGCTACATTTTTTTTGCCTTGTATTGAGAGGCATTTAAATAAAGCCATGCAAATAAATGTACTTTATATTAAACTTTATTCTTAAATGACACACTAAAATAATTTCAGTTACTCTGGATACCACCAATTTCTAATTATTATATATGCCAGTATCAGGCATATTTTCAAGATTATAAGATGTTCTTTTATTAAACAGATATACTAATATTTTTAATTCTATGAAAATATAAAATCACACTTAACATTTTTTTAAATTGTATATATCACAATTTATTGGGTCCCAATTCCTTCCTCTTTCAATATTCATTAAATATGTATTCGTATAAATGATTACCTATCCTACACACAGTTTACACAGATAACTATATTACAAGGCTGAGCATCCATTTATAAAAAATTATAAGGAACACAAATCAGACAATGAAGTTTAAAAAGGAACAAGTAATTGCAGAGTTTTACAATCACTTCTTCTCCAAAAAAAATTGATATTCAGATCTGGGTAATCGAATGAAGAGCAAGGCATTCTCTTATTCTATGATTACATTTTTCCAGAAGTAACCTCTATCTCAATATTTTCCATGAAATTACTAACCTTAAACAAAGAGACAGCCAGATATTCCTCCGACAAAACAGGTTTATTTGGAAACAACAAAGAATTGATATTCAGGACATGTGGTCTAATGGTGAATCACACCAAAGTCCAGAGAAACAAATGAGAAGAACACTCTTCTATGGACTTATAAATGAAGAATATGTTGGAAACTAAAAGTTCCGAGCATAGCGACTCTTCATTGGCTGAGCTACGGCAGTCTCCCATTGCCTGAGTGGTTACAGGGCAGAAGGAATCTTTTCGTCTTTTTCTGCGGTAGTAAAGAAGTATTTCCTGTTGGAGAGGCAAGGTACTTTCCCTGATGGGGTAGGTAGTGTGTGAGTGACATGTGCTTCAGAGTTCTCTCTGCTCTCCCAAGTCCATTTTAAGTGACATTTCTGCTTATTGATTTTCACAAAACAAATTTTAGTAGTGGAATTTTATACACACTGAGGTTACTACATAATGTTAGGTAACATTTTTATGTTAACTATAAACTCAGAAACAGATTCCATGTAGCAATTTTTATGGCTATTACCAATGAAAACTGATACCGTTGCTACTGAAACGCATTTTCTACGTACAGGAAGGCTGTGGGGTCTAGTTCAATTGCCCAACAAAGATGAGACTGTACCTGGAAAACAAATCTGTAACCAATAAAGAGGCTATGGAATGCTACCCTTATTGATTCGTTAATTTTGATTAACTCAGGAAATACAACATACTGTTTAAAAGAATGATAGAGTTGGATTTGAGTTTATGCTGTGCTATTGTGCTATTTATATTTTACCTCAGATACTTTAAACTCCTACAAACTTCAATTTCTGTATTTTTTTTAAATTCTGTACACACACACATACACACACTAGTTCATACCTTTAGGACTGGAAATAAATTATGAACTTATCTCTTATTCTGCATGTTTGGCTCCAGAGCTGGGTCTTTATTAAAAAAAAAATAGTTCTAGTACCCTCTTGCCAATTAAAAGTTATTCACATAACACAACTATGTTGTAATATCTCAAATAGTCCTTTTCATTTGTAAAAGTCCTGAACACTGTTGTAAAACACACTGTATGAAATAATTTCCAGATACATTCTGAAGCTAAGAACACAGCACAAAGGTGTTTCACACTGTTGTAAAACACTGTTTCACACTGTTATGCATGTGGCTATACTTTTTTAATTTTTAAAAATAAAAAAATCACAAGGCCCGGCTGGTGGAGCTCTGGATTAAGCGCGGGCTGGGAACCAGAGGGTCCCGGTTCGATTCCCAGTCGGGGCACATGCCTGGGTTGCAGGCCAGGTCCCCAATGAGGGCCATGTGAGAGGCAACCATACATTGCTCTTTCTCCCTCCCTTCTCCTCTCTCTGAAAATAAATAAATAAAATCTTTAAAAAAATAAAAAAATCACAAATTAAATATAGGCATTTTAATAATTGAAAATGATTGGATTTTAATTGTTGGCCTTAGTTGTTTTGGAACTAAGTTGCTTTGGAACACTTGTTGTGTTGGCCTTAGTTGTGTTATCCATATATCCTTCAATGTATGATGTTATTATTTTGTTTTAAGAGTGTTTATATTGCACTCGTCTTGCATTATCTATAGGAGCTTTATCCTCAATCACTAGTCTTACTGAACCCATTTCTTAAGATACTGCAAAATTCTATTTAATGTAATAAATTAGTATTCTTCATTATGATATCCCAAGTCAACACTAGTCAATATATCCATTCTGTACAGCTTAATTATTTACGTAGGCTGTCCAAGAAGAAATTGAAAGTCAAGGAGGATCAAAACATCCTCTTCGGATGGCTTGGAGTTTGAGAGTGGAAAGGGAGAAATTGTAATTATCAAATAAGTGAAAAGAAAAGAGTTACGACATAAATATCACCTTGACTACAATGACATGTTATTAAAAGTCCATCTGTTCAAAAGATTGAAAAGTGTATTAGAATGCCAGGGAAGAGTACTGACTTAATTCTCTGGTCGTCCTGGTCTTTAAACACAAGCTTGATAAACACGTTTTGGGCATCATATATGGGGAATGTAAGTGTGATTAAATGGCAGAACAAGATAATCTTAAAAGCTTCTACATTCTCACGTGCAGTCCTGCACCGGACTGCATGCCCCTCTACCCTCCAGCCGTCACGATGAGTTATCTCCAAGCAGGAAAACATGTCTCTCAATGACATTCTTGTCCTTGCTTCTGCCCATTTTTTATGTTGCTCTCCATGTTGCTGCCAAAATAATTTTTCCAAAACATTAATTTCATTGTGTCAGGACTCTTTCCCTAGCCTCCAAATGCTCACATTCTACTCTGTTTTCTTACTTAGCACAAATGCACGTTTAGAAACATGCTTGACAAAGATTCATCATTAAGAATTCACCTTAATGATTCACCATTTTCCAATATACCATATGCTCTTATTCTATCCATGCTGGGCTACATGCTATTTGCCAAACTTGTCATATTCGCCAAACATCAGTGCCTTTGCTAGAACGTTTTATTCTTGCATGATAGGCAAATTCCAAAGGATTCCTCAGTGCGTTTACGGAATGTCACTCTCTGGAAACCTCCCATGACCACAGGCAGATTTGGCCCTTCCTTGGTGAGTTCATTAATACTCAGTACATGTCTTCTTTATAGCACTCACTGCATTGTAATACTTGTGTCTATGTTTATTATCCTACTTAAATAGGAACTTTTGGAGAGTAAGGACTCAAAAAAATTCTTTAATGCATTTCTTCAGCAGAATGCCATGCATATATACATATGCCCTCAATAAGTAATTGGTAAAGGACCAAGTTAATTTATCATCTAAATTATCAGTAATTTTCCTAAGATGTTCTAATAATACAGCTTTTATATAGTCAATGGTTATATGTAAAATGACTGTGAGACTGTGATGTATAGGCCCAATAAAATTTGGACCTGAGACTACCATACAGACAACCAGAGTACGTATGTAAGAAAAAATTGACTTTATTTTAACATTAGGTCAAAGTATCATTGGGGACAAAATGAGTGATTACTAAAGTAATAAAGGCTGACTGAACACAGTACTTGTGACTGTTCATTAGATTATTTATTGCAATGTTAAAGGGACTTGTTTAAGAAAAAGAAGATAGTGAGCAGGAAAATCTAGATAAACAAGAAAGCAGAAACAAATTAGTTTCTTCTAAAAAATAAATATAACAATCTGAAGATAAATGAGATGGCTGTTGAATGAGGTCATTTTCAAAAGCATATTTTCTAAAACAGTAGTATTTTATTTTTATCTATGTATCTAATTATCTATTCATCCACTCATTCATCATTAATTTTTCTATCTCTGTTAGATTATGATTTTTAAGTTGAAAAGTAATAAATTTGGTAAAAATTTCAAAAATTCTAAGTAATATACAATATAACCTTAGATCTTACTGCACCACCTCAGTCCCCATTCCAAAACAATGTAGTCGTATGTATGTGTGTGTGTGTTTGTGTGTGTGTGTAATCTTTTTCTTTTTTTATTGTTGTTCAAGTACGGTTGTCTCCATTCCCCTCAATTCCCCCCTTTCACGGAATTTTCTAGACTCATGTAAGCAGAACATGTTTTGTGCATGAACGCATAGTATGTATATTGCTTGTGTTTTTAGTTTCAGAATGTATCTGGAGATTATTTCATAATAGTATATTTTGATAGAGGTTTTGTTTGTTGTTTATCAGCTCTGTAATAGTATCCTCTTATAGGATTGGGACTAATATATTTACTAAGTCCTTTTCTGATGAAAATGAATGTCATTTCTTATTCTTTGCACTTACAAAAATTGCCACAAGAATCCTCCTTCTAAATGTGCTTGCATATTTGTGTGAGATATTAGTAGGCTCTACTTCTGGAGGTGGTATTTCTTAAATTTGTAGTTATTACAACTTCCTGTTAAACATCTTCTAGTATGTTCATTTGTAATAATACATTGGTTATTATTCTTTTTTCTTTGTTCTACATTGTATGATTCATACATATAGGGGATTGATAAATATTTGTATAGAAATTCTGTAATTACCTGTAAAAAATATTACCCAGTACATTTTTTATAACCTGTTGGTTTTATGTTGGGCTCTAAATGTGTAAAATTTCTAAATACTAATTTATCTTTGCAATTACTTATTTTCCTTTATTGTTCTTGATTTTCAGGGAACTGTGTTATCATTAAATGTGATATGGTGCTTTGGTTTAAAAATTATGTTAACAATTTAAAATTACATTAAACAAATTTAAAATTAGATTAAATTATATGAGACTATTTATTTGATCAACTTCTATGAAAATATATTAGAGTAGATGTTCTGAATAATATTGGACCAAAATAAGTACTGTTTCTAGCATTGTGGAGAATATCTTCTATTGATTTATGTATATAGTGAATTATATTAATAGAATTCTTAATATTAAACCACAACAGAATAATCTTACTTGATTTTGGTGTATTAGCCTTAATTGTGTTGCAACATTGTAACTGTCTAATATTTTATTTGGATTTGTGGATTTATATTCATGAGGGGAAAATTTCAGTATTTTTTGTGTGTACACTTGTGCATGTGTGATGCTGTCTTGTGTAATATACCTGTAAAAATAATGAGAAACTTGCCTTTTTAAAACTGCAGTTTGAAATATTGTCATTAATATTACAATTTCTATTCCTCAAGCTTTGATAGAATTCACTTTAGAAATTCTGTTTAGTGTCTCATCTTTGGAGTAGGAGTAATGCTTTAAAAATATTTTCAATTCTATACCTAGTACTTAGTATATGTTGACATTTTTCAGGTCAAGTCTAGTTATTTGTAGTTTAATAGAAAGGCTTTGGCTTGTTTTTTATTTTAAATAGAATTGTCATCTCCTTATAAGATCTAATATACAAATTTTCCATCTAATTGTAGTTTGATAAAAATACTTTTTAATATGCTGACTGTGTATAGAATTTTACTGAATGTTTTCTTCAGCATGCATTGATATAATTATGTGTTCTTTTTAAATTTGTTGTGATGGTGAATTAAATTCAGTGATTGTGTAATGCTTATCCAACCAACCTGCATTCCTGGAATAAACTCAACTAGGTTATGATGTATGATTTTTTTGCACACATTTCTGGATTTTATATACTCATATTTCATTAACAATTTTCACATTAGTGCCATGAGCATGTTAAGTTAACAACCTAAGTTTTTTCATCATATTTTCTTGTTAACTTTTAACATTCTGTGGCATCTGGTTAAATCCTTCGGCTCATTATATCTTCTTAATAACATTTTAAGGTCTGGAGAACCTGAGTTATATCTCCTATTTCATTTCTAACTATATTATTTATTTGGGCTATTCTCACTTCTTCTCCCCTTGCTCCCCTCTCTCAGTGTCTCTCCAACAGACCACACCCCGTTTTGGTCAGTGTCACCGGAAGCTCGTCAGATTTATGAGGCTTTTCAGGGAAATGATGTTGGATTTGTTCATAGCAACCATATGTTTGATTTTTATATTATTGCTTCTACTCTTATCTTAACTGTTTTTCTCTCATTTCTTTAGGACTGATTAGTGGTCTTTTATCAATCACTTAGGAGATATACTCTATGAAGATTAATATTTTTATGTTCTGTATGAGCATTTAAGCCAGGGGCCAACAAACATGTTCTTATAAATAAGTGGAAAGTGAGCATTTTAAGTTATGTGAGCCACATATAGACTTTGTTCAATATCTGTATTTTGTCACAACCCTTTAAAACTATACAGAAAAACTCTTATCATGATAATTGTATTAAAATAGCAGCAGGCTGGATTTTCCCATAAGTCATAGTTTATTGAAGCCTTATTTTTTACAAGTTTAAGTAATATTCATAGTTTTCAGTGAACAAGTTTTGGAATATATTTTACTAATTTCACTTTGTAAATATTTTTTTTAAATTCCAGGAGCATTGTGACTTTGACTCATGAATATTTGAAATATTTTGCAATTTCTTAACATATTTTTCTAGTTATTATTTTACTTCTGCTTTCTAATTGATTCACATTCCGTATACTCCAAACCCTTGAAATTTGTTGAGGCATGTTTAACAGCAAGTGAATACTCAACGTATGTTTGAAAAGAGAGTGCATTCTGTAGCTGTTGTTTTCATTACTTTATAAAGCATCTAGATCAAGCTTTTAAACTTTCTCAATCAAATTTGTTATGTTTAGGACTTTCCTAAAATCTCTGAAACAAGCAGCATCTGGGCTCTGCACACCCAGTTTCTCTTGCTCACTGGCCCCAGCCATGGCATTAGCAGCAGCCAGCCTTGTTTCAAGCTTGGCCACTGCTAGGCACCTCCAAGCCCAGCACAAGTAACAGCCACCTTCAGACTGCTCTATAGCTCATACAGGGTGGTTGCAGGGAGGGCACAGGTGATTGGTGACCTTGCACCTTCAGGGAGGCCCTAAAGCCAGTGCACCCAGTGGACAGCTTCAGACCACATCGGATTCAACCTTAGCACCTTCAGAGCAACACATTCAAGAAGCAGACTTGATGAGCACCAAAGTCCACTGAAGAAAGTCTTGCTCCACAGGATCCTGCCCCACAGAGCAGCTCCACCACTGTAGTAGCAGCTGGTCCTTCCGGTATATTGGACTGGGGATCAATCCCTCCCAGGTATGCCAAAAGCAATCAAGTACCAATTACAATAAAACGGCATACAACCCACACAGAAGGACACCAGGAATCCCCAGCTTGAGTGACTGGGGAAGCTGGACCACTAGGTCCTACAGGACACTTACTACACAAGGCCCCTCTACCAAGCCCAGGAGACATAGCAGCTCTACCAAATACATATGAACAAAAACAAACATAGGGAGCCTACCAAATCAGGGGAGAAAGAAACAGGTGCAAAATGAAAGAACAGGATAAATCTCCAGAACAACAACAACAACAACAACAACAAAAAAAAACTAAGTGGACTTTCTGGTCTAGAGGGAGGCACAGGTTAACATGCTTTGCCTCCTCACACAGCCACAGAAAGAATTACAACTAGACCTCAAAACAAATAACACCCAGCACTGTCAGTAAACCAAGCTGTATGGAAGTCTGTAACACCCAGAACTGTCAGAAAATCAGGTTGTATGGAAGTCTGACAACCAAGGATTTAAAGCCACATTCATTCAGAAAGGTAGGAGGGGCAGAGACCCAGATATGGGCAGAGAGGCATGGAGAGGTGGCAGTGGTGTAACAGGAGATTCCACATTCACATGCGGTGGGAAAAAATTGGGAGGGATACCTTGGGAATGGCGATCCCAGCACTAGAACAGACTGCACAGCCCAGGGTTTTAGCACCAGGAAGACAAATCCCCATTACTTCTGTTGTAAAACCAGTGGGATTTTGGGTGGCAGAAGAAACTGCTGCATTTTCAGGAGATTCCACTTAAAGGGACCGTATGAACTACAACTTATGCAGATCCACCCCCCCTAGGATTCAACTGGCAACAGCTGGAAGAGCACCAGTCACATAGAGTGAATGCCAGTCATTCCTTCAGAAGCTAGTCAGTGGCATCATCCTCTCTCTAAGTACCCACACACAGACCCACAAAGTGGTGAAGTGGGTTGTCCTGCCATGGAGATTACCTAAGGCTCTGCCCCTAATAATCTACAGGTACCTTTTCTACCATAGACCATGCTACTAAGACAGGAAGTCAAAGTGGCTCTACCTAATACACAGAAACAGACACAGGGAGGCTGACAAATTGAGGAGACAAAGAAATATGCCCCCCCCCCAATAAATGAATAGACCAAAACCTCAGAAAAAGAACTAAATGAAACAGAGATAACCAACCTATCATATGTAGAGTTCAAAACACTGATGATCAGGATGCACAACGAACTCACTGAGTATGGTGACAGAATAAAAAAGACCCAAGAAAAAATGAAGGTTACAGTAAGTGAAATAAAGAAAAATCTACAGGGATCCAACAGTAGAGAGGATGAAGCCCTGAATTGAAATCAATAATTTGGAACATAAGGAAGAAATCGTCATTCAACTGGAATAGCAAGAAGAAAAAATAATTTTAAAAAATGAGGATAGTATAATGTGTCTCTGGGATATCTCCAAACTTACCAACATCCAAATCATAGGGATGCCAGAAGGAAAAGAGGAAGAGCAAGAAATTGAAAACCAATTTGAAAAAATAATGAAAGAAAACTTACCAAATTTGGTGAAGGAATAGACATACAGATTCGGGAAGCACAGAGAGATCCAAACAATCTGGACTCAAAGAGGACCACACCAAAACACATCATACTTAAAATTCCAAAGGTCAAAGATAAAGGAAGAATCTTGAAAGAAGCAAGAGAAAAACATAGTGTTACCTACAAAGTTCCCATAAGACTGTCAGCAGCTAATTTCTCAAAAGAAATTTGCAGGCAAGAAGGGACTGGCAAGATGTATTCAAAGTGATGAAAAGCAAGGATCTACAACTTAAATAGTACTAGATAGATATCTAGCAAAGCTATCATTTAGATTGGAAGGACAGATAAAGTGCTTCCCAAACAAGATAAAGCTAAAGGAGTTCATCATCACCAAGCCATTATTACATGAAATGTTAAAGGGACCTATTTAAGAAAAAGAAGATCAGAACTATGAACATTAAAAGGGTAACAAATTACAACTATCAACAACTGAATCTAAAAAATAAACTAAGCAAAAATCCAGAACAGAAACAGAGTAACAGATATGGAGATCACTTGGAGGGTTTTTAGTTGGAGGGGGGAGGAGGAGAAAAAGGGAAAATGTGCAGGGATTAAGAAGCATAATTGGTAGGTACAAAATAGACATGGGGATGTTAAGAATAGTACAGGAAATGAAGAAGCAAAAAAAAAAAACTTGTATGCACAACCCATGGATATGAACTAAGAGGAGGATTGCTGGAGGGAATGGGGATAATGGACAGAGGATGACAAAGGGTGAGAAACTGAGACAACTGTAATAGCATAAACAATAAAATATGTATTTTTTAAAAAAGCAAAAGAGCTAATGAAATGGAGGCAAGCAAACTACCAGATACAGAATTTAAAATAATGGTTATGAGGATGTTCAATGAACTTAGTGAGAACTTCAACAGCATAAAAAAAGACATAGAAACCATAAAAAAGAATCAGTCTAAAATTAAGTGTACACTAACTAAATGAAGAATAATTTACAGGGAATCAACAGTAGAATAAATTAAAACAAGAATGAAATCAGCCCTGGCTGGTGTAGCTCAGTGGATTGAGCGTGGGCTGGGAACCAGACAGTCCCAGTTTGATTCCCGGTCAAGGGCACATGCCTGGGTTGCGGGCCAAGTCCCCTGTGATAGCCATGTGAGAGGCAACCATACGTTGCTCTTTCTCTCCCTCTCTGTCTCCCTCTCTTCTCCTCTCTCTAAAAATAAATAAATAAAATCTTAAAAAAAAGAATGAAATCAGCAATTTTGAATATAGGAAACAAAAAAAACAAAAAACAAATGAAGATCATAAAAACATCCAGTCAGAACAACAAAAAGAAAAAAGAATCCAAGAAATTTAGGATAGTGTTTGAGACAACATATCAACATTCACATCATGGAAGTGCCAAAAGGAAAAGAGAGACAGCAAGAAATTTAACACCTCTTTGAAAAAAACAATAACAGGAAACTTCTGTAACTTGGTGAAGAAAATAGATATGCAAGTCCTGGAAGCACAAAGAGTCCCAAACAAGATAAACCCAAAGAGGTCCATACAAAGACACATCTTAAGTAAAATTCTAACGGTTAAAGACAAAGAGAGAATCCTAAAACAACAAGAGAAAAGCAGTTAGTTACCTACAAGGGAGCTCCCATAAGACTGTCATAAAGATTTCTCAACAGAAACTTTTGCAGACAAGACCAGAATAGCAAGAAATATTGAAAGTAATGGAAAGCAGAACCTGCAGCTAAGATTACTCTACCCATAAAAGCTATCATTTACAATAGCAGGACATATAAAGAGCTTCCCAAACAAGACAATGCTAAATGAGTTCATTGCCGCAAAACGAGTTTCACATGAAATGTTACCAGGCCTTCTTTAAGAAGAAGAAGAAAAAAAAAAGATTAAAAAAATGAATACTAAAATGGCAGTAAATATAATTGAATCTAAACAACAAAATTTAAAGAAATATTAAATTTAACTAAATCTTTAAACTTAAAATATTGTACAGTGATATTGCCTGCTTCTTCCTATAACTTCCATAAATTTTGAAGTTATGCTTCAGTTGTATGCATATTAAATGTGTTTTGTTACATGATGAATTAAAATTTTATCACTATACAGTAATCATATTTATTTCTGGTACTGTTTTTTTTGCTTTAAAAGATTTTACCCAGTATTATTACTACAAAAGCTTTTGCTGTATTTAACATTACCTTGTATTACTTTATTCCTTTTATTTTTTAACAGTATTGTATTCTTATATTTTTTCTCTTGAAAATAACATATATCTAGGATTCATTCTTTTATCCAATCTCATAATTGGATTTAGTTAATTTATATGTTTTTCATTATTGATGTGTATTATTTATAACATCTTATTTTGTAAATTGCATTTATACTGCTGTTTCTTTAAGTCATTTCTAGGTATAGTTTTACTGTACTTTAGCCTTTTTGGAACTAATTATGCTATTCAAATATGTAGCTTGATATCTTTTACCAGTTTACAAATTTTTCAGTCATTTCCTCTTCAAAGATAACTCTTTGTAGCTTATGAGCAAAATATAAATAAAATCAAATTGAATATTAGTTCATTATTAAACTGGGTATGGGTAGTAGATAAATATTAATTTATAGATTATTGTTTTGTATATATTTTACAAATTTCATAATTATTAGTTTTTAAAATGCATACACAAATGACTAGTTAAATACCATTTTTTTAAAGATTTTACTTATTTCTTTTTAGAGAGAGTAGAAAAGAAGGAGAGAGAGAAACATCAATGTGTGGTTGCCTCTCACATGGCCCCTACTGGGGACCTGGCCCACAACTCAGGCATGTGCCCTGACTTTGGTTCCCAGGCCGGCACTCAATCCATTGAGCCACACCAGCCAGGGTTAAATATCATTTCTTATGCATACATACAGAAAAGTTTGAAAGCTATTTCCGCCCAGCTATTTTGTAGCAGTGGCATAGTCATTTTAACTGGTTAATACATTTATATACATGTATTGTAACTCTTCATATATAATATTTATATAACTATATATAACACTTTATACACATTCATTATATATAACTCGTAAGCATAATTTAAACATAGGAGAGTAAAAAGTCTTATAGAGCTCCACGAATTTTACAAAGAACACACCCATGTAACCCAAATGATATATGAAAGATTTCAGACTGAGAGCCAACTGAGAGAAGGAACTGTAGAACCAGAAATAGGCATTAATCAATGCCATTTTTTCCCAACAGCATACCATTTTTTTCTCTTTTATTTACATCTACAGAACAGGCCAGATTTTACAAAATGCTATTAAAAAGTCAAAATAAAATCCAGTTTTGCCCTGGCTGGTGTGGCTCAGTTGGTTGGAGCATCATCCTATAGACCTAAAGGTCACAGGTTTGATTTTGGTCAGGGCATGCACCCAGGTTTTGGGTTCAATCTTTGATCGGGGCATGTACAGGGAGACAACCAATCAATATTTCTATCTCAGATCAGTCTCTATCTCTCCCTCCCTCCTTTCCTTTTTACCTCCCTCCCTCCCTTCCTCTCTCTCTTAAAAAAAAAAAAAAGGCTTTGGTAAGAATTAAAACAAACCTATCAGATGCAAAGTTTAAAACATTGGTAATCAGGATGCTCACAGAATTCGATGAAAAATTATCACAATTACTTGAACAAATGAGGAGAGATCTGCAGGGAACCAATAGGGATAAGAAGGAAACTGGGACTCAAATCAACAGAGTGGACCAGCAGAAAGAAAAAAAATCCAACCAGAAAAGAATGAAGAAACAAGAATTCAAAAATGGAGGAGGGGCTCAGAAACCTGCAGGAAATCTGTAAACAGCCCAACATATGGATCATAGGGCTGCCAGAAGGAGAAGAAGAAGACCAAGGGATTGAAAACTTATTTGAACACATAATGATGGAGAATTTCCCGAAGCTGGTGAAGGATATAGACTTTGGGAAGTACAGGAAGCTCAGAGAGTCCCAAAGAAGTTGGACCCAAAGAGGAACACACCAAGACACATCATAATTACATTACCCAAGATTAAAAATAAGGAGAGAATCTTAAAAGCAGCAAGAGAAAAGGGGACAGTTACCTACAAAGGTATTCCCATAAGACTGTC
>PVJI01028300.1:0-16669 GCA_004026765.1 Micronycteris hirsuta
CCAGGCAAACCCACCTCCCTCCCTTGCTTCCACCCTCCCCCTTGGTTTTGTCCATGTGTCCTTTATAGCAGTTCCTGAATACCCTTGTCCCCATTATCCCCTTCCCCCTCCCCTCTGGTTACTGCCAGATTGTTCTAAATTTCAGTGTCTCTGATTATAATTTGTTTCTCTGGTTGTATTTTGCTTGCTTACCTCATAAGCGTATTGGCTATGGCTGATCTGAGTTCCCCGGTAGCTGATCTGGCCTCGGTGCCTTCTCTCATGAGTCCTTATATAAAACCCCCTAACATTTCATATAGTAAAGGCTGCATGATGATGTACTCCTTGAACCTGACCTTATCTGAGAAGCACTTTATCTGCCCTTCCATTCTAAATGGCAGTTTTGCTGGGTAGATTATTCTTGGTTGTAGGTCCTTGCTTTTCATGATTTGAAATATTTCTGTCCAGCCGCTTCTTGCTTGGAAGGTCTCCTTAGAGAAATCTGCTGACAGTCTTATGGGAATTCCTTTGTAGGTAACTGTCTCCTTTTCTCTTGCTGCTTGTAAGATTCTTTCCTTATTCTTGACCTTGGGTAATGTAATTATGATGTGCCTTGCTGTGTTCCTCTTTGGGTCCCACTTCTTTGGGGTTCTCTGAGCTTCTTGGATTTCCAGGAAGCCTATTTCCTTTGCCAGATCTGGGAAGTTCTCGTTCATTATCTGTTCAAAAATACGTTCAATTTCTTGGTGTCCCTCTTGTCCTTCTGGCAGCCCTATGATCCGGATGTTGGGTCGTTTACAAATGTCTCTGAGGTTCCTGAGTCCCTCCTCATTTTTTTTGAATTCTTGTTTCTTCCTTCTGTTCCACCCATTGGTTTGAGTCCCAGCTTCCTTTTTTTCCCTATTCGTTCCCTGTAAATCTTCCTCCATTATCTTTATCATATTGTTCATTTGTTCAACTATCTCTTCCAGTTTTGTGAGCATCCTGATTACCAGTGTTTTTTTTTTTTTATTTTTTTAGAGAGAAGGGAAGGGAGGGAGAAAGAGAGGGAGAGAAACAGCAATGTATGGTTGCCTCTCACATGGCCCTCACGGGGACCTGGCCCGCAACCCAGGCATGTGCCCTGACTGGGAATCGAACCAGGACCGCTTGGTTCCCAGCCCGTGCTCAATCCACTGTGCTACACCAGCCAGGGCTGATTACCAGTGTTTTAAACTGGGCATCTGTTAATTTGGCTATCTCTTCGTCCGTTAGTTGTAATTTGTTCTGATCTTTCATTTTGGCCATTTTCATTCTTTTTTATCTCAGCGCAGCTGTCGGAGTCTTAGGTGTTTGTCGGTGCCTGGCAACCTGGGTTGTTTTTTTGTTACATTTCCTCTGGGGGCGGGGCCTGGGAGGGAGCAATGGCATCTGCCGTTCACCGCCACTCCCTATCACCCTCTGCTCCCCAGTTCCCCACTGCCTTTTCCGCCAGTCTCGGCCCTGCTGGTTCCCACTGGCCTCTCCAGTTACGCCGCCGGCCTGCGAGGTTCACCCGTTGCTCGGGGTCGTGCTTTGGTTAGGCGCCCGCGGGGTGAGTTCCTCCGGGCAAACTGCCTCTCACTCCGCTCCTCCGCTCGGTTCTGCCCCGCTTACCGGCCTGGATGTACGTCCTCCCCAACTTCCTGGGTGTCGAACTTCCCTTCAGTTCGATTCTGTCCGTTCTGGTTGTTTATTTTTTGCTATTGAGTTCATTGTTTAAACTCTCTGGTTGTGAGCAGTGGTGCAGTGTGTCCACCTACGCCGCCATCTTGGCGGAAGTCTGACTATTCCTATTATTATTTTTGAAGAGTCTTCTCTGTTAGACCAATTAAGAATGAGAAAAAAAACATGGCCCTGGCTGGTGTGACTCAGTTGATTGACTGCTGCCTGCGAACCAAGGAGTCACCAGTTTGATTGCCAGTCTAGGGCACATGCCTGGGTTGCAGGCTAGGTCCCCATTTTGGGGTGCGTGAGAGGCAACCACACATTGATGTGTGTTTCTCTCTCTCTCTTTCTCCCTCCCTTACCATCTATAAAAATAAATAAATTAAATCTTTTTAAAAAGGAATAAGAAAAATAAAAGTTTTTACTTTACCTTCTCTCATTCTTTCTTTCACTCTTTCTTCCTTTATGTAGATTTGAATTTCTGACCTTTTATGTTTTCCTTGTCTCTGAAGAATATTTTAAAAACATTTCTTGTGGCCTGGCTGGTGTGGCACAGTGGATTGAGCGCGGGCTGGGAACCAGAGGGTCCCGGTTCGATTCCCAGTCAGGGCACATGCCTGGGTTGTGGGCCAGGCCCCCAATGAGGGCCATGTGAGAGGCAACCATACATTGCTCTTTCTTCCTCCCTTCTCCTCTCTCTGAAAGTGGGTAGGTGAAATCTTTAAAAAAAAAAACATTTCTTGCAAGGCAGGTCTAGTGGCAAAAAATTTTCTCAATTTTTGTATATCTGAAAAAGTCTTTATTTCTTCTTGATTTTGAAAAAAAAGTTTCACAAGATAAAAAATTCCAGGTTGGTGTTTTTCCTTTCCCCTTAGCACTTTACACATTTCACTCCACTCTCCTCTTGCTTGCATGGATTCTAAGGAGAAGTTGATATAATTCTTATTTTAATCTTCTATAAGTAAGATGTTGAGCCTCTGTGGCTTCTTTTAAGATTTTTATTTTTATTTTTTCTAGAATTTGAAAATAATATGACCAGGTGGGGTTTTTTCGGGGGGGGGCACTTATTCTGCTTGGTTTTCTCTGAGCTTCCTGGATCTGTGGTTTGGTGTCTGACAGTAATTTGGGGAAATTCTCAGTCATTGTTTTTTCAAATACTGCGTCTATTCCTTTTACTCTTTCTTCTGGTGTTCTGATCTCACATGTCACAACTTTAGTATTTGTCCCTCGGTTTTCAGATATTCTGTTCCAATTTTTTAGTCTTTTTCTATTTGCTTTTCATTTTTGGAAGTTTCTATTGATATCCTCAAGCTCAGAGATTCATTCCTCAGTGGCTCAGCCTACTAATGGACCCATTAACGGCATTCATTTTTTTCACATTTTTTATTGTTGTTCAAGTACAGTTGTCTCCATTTTCCCCCACCACTCCCCCCAACCCCAGCCATCTCCACTTCCCACCCTTGAACCTACCCCTCTTTGGTATTGTCCATGTGTCCTTTATACATGTTCCTGAAAACCCTTCCCTATTTTCTGCCCATCATTCCCTCCCACCTTCCCTCTGGATACTGTCAGTTTCTTCTGAATTTTAATGTCTCTGGTTCTATTTTGCTTGCCTGTTTATTTTGTTGATTAGGTTCCACTTATAGGTGAGATCATGTGGTATTTGTCTTTTACTGCCTGGTTTATTTCACTTAGCATGATGCTCTCCAGATCCATCCATGCTGTTGCAAAAGATAGGAGCTCCTTCTTTCTTTCTGCTGCATAGTGTTCTATTGTGTAAATGTACCATAGTTTTTGGATCCATTCATTTACCAATGAGCACTGAGGTTGCTTCCAGAACTTGGCTATTGTAAATTGTGCTGCTATGAACACTTGGGCACATAGGTTCTTTTGGATTAGTGTTTCAGGGCTCTTAGGGTATAATTTCAGCAGTGGAATTACCAGGTTCAAAGGCAGTTCCATTTTTAGTTTTCTGAGGAAATTCCGTACTGTTTTGCACAGTGGCTACACAAGTCTGCGTTTCCACCAACACTGTACTAGGGTTCTCTTTTCTCCATATCCTCTACAACACTTGTTTGCTGATTTGTTTATGAGAGCCATTCTGACCAGCGTGAAGTTGTATCTCATTGTGGTTTTAATTTGCATCTCTCTGATGGCTAGTGATGTTGAGAACCTTTTCATATATCTCTGGGCCCTTTGTATGTCCTCCTTGGAGAAGTGTCCATTCAAGTCCTTTGCCCATTTTTTAAAAAATATTTTATTTATTTATTTTTAGAGAGAGGAAAGGAGAGAGAAAGAGAGGGGGGAAGAGTCAGTGTGTGGTTGCTTCTCACACACCCCCAACTGGGGATCTGGCCTGCAACCCACGCATGTGCCCTGACCATGTACCCTGACTAGGAATCAAACTGGCAACCCTTTGGTCCCCAGGCCGGTGCTCAATCCACTGAACCACACCAGCCAGGGACCTTTGCCCATTTTAAATTGGGCTGTTTGTCTTCCTGGAGTGGAGTCATGGGAGTTCTTTATATATTTTGGAAATCAAACCCTTGTCCAAGGTATCATTGGCAAATATGTTTTCCCAATATGGTTGGTTCTTTTTTCATTATATTGCTGTTTTCTTTAGCCATGCAGAAGTGTTTTATTTTGAGGAGATCCCATTTGTCTATTCTTTCCTTTATGTTTCTTGCTCTAGGGGACATATAGGTGAAAATATTACTGTGTGGAATACCTGAGATTTTCCTGCCTATGTTCTCCTCTAAGACTTTTATGGTGTCATGGTTTATATTTAAGTCTTTTATCCACCTAGAATTTATTTCTGTGTATGGTGTAAGTTGGTAAGTGAGTTTCACCTTTTTGCATGTTGCTGCCCAGATCTCCCAACAGCAGTTGTTGAAGAGGCTATTTTTACTCCATTTTATGGTTCTGCCCCCTTTGCTGAATATTAATTGACCATAGAGACTTAGGTTTATTTCTGGGCTGTCTATTTTGCTCCATTGGTCTATGTGTCTGTTCTTATGCCAGTACCAGACCTTTTTGATTACAGTGGCTTTGTAATATAGTTTGATATCAGGTATTGTGATCCCTCCTACTTTGTTCTTCTTTCTCCAAATTGCTGCAGCTATTCAGGGTTGTTTATGGTTCCATATAAATTTTTGAAATGTTTGTTCTATATCTGTGAAATATGCCATTGGTACTTCAATAGGGATTGTGTTGGATCTATAAATTGCTAAAAATTTATAGGTGGAATCTACAAATGTCCATCTATAAATGTATGGACATTTTGATAATGTTAATTCTTCCAATCCATGAACATGGTACATGCTTCCATTTGTCTGTGTCTTCCTTGATTTCTTTCTTCGGTGTTCAGTAGTTTTCTGAGTACAGGTCTTCTACCTCCTTGGTTAGGTTTATTCCTAGATACTTTATTCTTCTTGTTGCTATATCAAATGGGATTTTTTTCCTGATTTCTGTTTCTGATATTTAATTGTTGGTGTACAAAAATGCCTTTGATTTCTGAATATTGACTTTGTATCCCACTGTTTTGCCAAATTCACTTATTAGGTCGAGTAGTTTTTGGGTGGAGTCTATAGGATTTTCTATGTACAATATCATGTCATCTGCAAACAATGGCAATTTTGCTTCCTGCTTTCTAATTTGGATGCCTTTTATTTCTTATATTTTTTTATTTTTATTTATTTAATTTTAGAGAAGAGAGGGGAGGGAGAAAGAGGGAGAGAAACATCAATGTGTGGTTGCCTCTTTCACAACCCCTTCCTGGGATCTGGCCTGCAACCCAGGCATGTGCCCTAGACTGGGAATCGAATCGGTGACCCTTTGCTTCACAGACCAATGCTTAATTCAAGGAGCCACAACAGCCAGGGCTGGATGCCTTTTGTTTCTTTTTCTTGTCTGATCACTGTGGCTAGGACTTTGAATATTGTGTTGAATAGAAGTGGTGAAAGCAGACATCCTTGTCTTGTTCCTGATCTTAGTAGGAAAGCTTTTAGGTTTTGCACATTGAGTAAGGTGTTGGCTGTATGTCTGTCCTATATGGCCTTTATTATGTTGAGGAATACTCCCTCTATCCCCATGTTCCTGAGTGTTTTTATCATAAATGGGTGCTGTACTTTATCAAGTGTTTTTTTCCCGCATCTATTGATGTGATCGTGTGATTTTTGTCTTTCCTTTTGTTTATGTGATGTATTACATTTATTGATTTGTGAATATTGTACCAACCTTGCATCCCTGGGATGAATTCCACTTGATCATGGTGTATGATCTTTTTAATGTATTGCTGGATGCAGTTTGCCAATATTTTGTTGAGGATTTTAGTGTCTGTGTTCATCAGCAATATTGGCCTGTAGTTTTCTTTCTTTGTTTTATCTTTATCTGGTTTGGGGACCAGGATAATGCTAGTTTCATAGAAAGAGTTTGGGAGTCTTCCCTCTTCTTGGAGTATTTGGAATAGTCTGTGAAGGATAGGGGTTGGCTCTTTCTTAAATGTTTTGTAAAATTCTCCTGTAAAATGGTCTGGTCCACTGCTTTTGTGTGCTGGGAGTTTTTTGATTACTGCTTTGAATTCATCAGCTCTTATTGGTCTGTTCAGGCTTTCTGCTTCTTCTTCATTCAATTTTGGAAGATTATATTTTTCTAGAAATTTGTCCATTTCACCTAGGTTTTCAAATTCTTTGGCATATACTTGTTTATAGTAACTTGTTACAATCATTTGTATTTCTGTGGTATCAGCTATACTCTCTCCTCTTTCATTTCTTAGTGTGTTTACTTGGGTCCTCTCTTTTCTTTTCTTGATGAGTGCTTAGAGGCTTGTCAATTTTGTTTATCTTTTCAAAGAACCAGCTCCTGGATTTACTGATCTTTAGAATTTTTCTTTTAGTCTCTATGTCATTTAATTCTGCTCTGATCTTGGTTATTTCCTTCCTTCTACTTACTCTGGGCTGTCTTTGTTGTTGTTCCTCCAGTTCCTGTAGATGTAGGGTTAGGTTGTTTATTTTAAATGTTTCTATTTTTTAGGTGGGCCTGTATTGCTATGAACTTCCCTCTCAGGACTGCCTTCACTGTTTCCCATAAGTTTTGGACTGTTCTGAGTTCATTTTAATTTCTTTCCAGAAACTTTGATTTCTTCCTTGATCTCATTGTTAACCCATTCATTGTTTAATATCATGGTATCCAATCTCCATGAATTTGAGTGTTTTTGCATTTTTTCCTTGAGTTTGGCTTCTAGTTTCAGTCCCTTGTGGTCAGAGAAAATGCTTGATATGATTTCAATTTTCTTGAATTTTTTTGAGGCTTGTTTTGTGTCCTATCGTGTGGTCTACCTTTGAAAATGTTCCATGTGCATTTGAAAAGAATGTGTATTTTGCTTCTTTATGTATATAAATTAAGTCCATTTGATCTAGGACATTCTTCAATGCTGCAATATCTTTGTTGATATTTTGTTTGGAAAATCTGTCCATTTTTGATAGTGGGGTATTAAAATCCCCTACTATAATTGTGTTCCTGTCAATATCTTTCTTGAAGTCCTCCAAGATTTTCCTTATATATTTGGGTGCTCCTATGTTGGGTGCATATATGTTTACAATGTTTATGTCTTCTTGATGGGTTCTTCCCTTGAGTATTATGAAGTGTCCTTCTGAGTCTCTTTTTATGGCCCTTCTTTTAAAGACTATTTTGTCTGATATGAGAATTGCTACCCTGGCTTTTTTTCCCCCTGTCCATTTCTTGGAATTTTTTTTTCCAATCCTTCACTTTCAGTCTGTGTAGGTCTTTTGTCCTGAGGTGGGTCTCTTGTAGGCACCATATGTGTGGACCATGATTTCTTATCAATTCAGCTATTCTTTGTCTTTTGATTGGAGTATGTAATCCATTTACACTTAAGATTATTATTGATAGGTACTTACTCATTGCCATTTTACTCCCTTTGTACCTGTGTTCCTCTCTCTCTCACTCTTTTTGTTCCTTTTGTTAAAGCAGTCCCTTTAGCATATCTTGCAGTGCCAGCTTGGTGGAAGTGTATTCTTTCAGCCTTCTTTTGTCTGGGAAACTCCTTATTTTGCCTTTCATTTTAATTGAGAGCCTTGCTGGGTAGAGTAGTCTTGGTTGCAGGCCTTTGATTTTCATTAATTGGAATACTTCTTGCCATTACCTGTTGGCTTTCGGTGTTTCCATTTAGAAGTCAGCTGCTAGTCATATTGGGACTCCCTTGTATGTTACTTCCTGTTTTCCCTTGCTGCCTTTAATATTCTCTCTTTGTCTTGGAATTTTGACATTTAATTATGACATGTCTTGGAGTGGGCCTCTTTGGGTTCCTCTTGATTGGGACCCTCTGTGCTTCATGGATTTGTGTACCTTTTTCTCATCAAATTAGGGAAGTTTTCCATCATTACTTTTTCAAACAGGCTTTCTATCCCTTGCTCTTCTTCTTTTCCTTGTAGTGTCCCTATTATATGGATATTATTACATTTCATGTTGTCCTGCAGTTCCCCTAATCCCTCTTCATCCTTTTTGAGTCTTTTTTCCTTTTCTTGCTCTTTCTGGTAGTTTTTCTCTACCTTGTCCTCCAGCTCGCTAATTCAATTCTCTGCTTTGTCTAGCCTGCTTTTGCTTCCTTCTTCTGTGTTCTTCAACTCAGAAACTGTGTTCTTCATTTCCTTTGGCTCTTGGTGATAGTTTCTATTACCTTTTTAATGTTGATATAGTTTGCTATAAGTCCTTCATAGTTTCCCTGTAGTTTTTGGTAATTCCCAATGAGCTCATTGAGCTTCTTTATAACCATTGCTTTGAACTCAATATCTGATAGTTGACTTGCCTCTATTTCATTTAGCCTTCTTTCTGAGGCTTCCTCTTATCCTTTCATTTGGGGTTTGTTTCTTTGTCTTCCCATGTTTGTGAGACTCATAAGCCTCTGCTTCTCAAATTGATCTGACTCCCTGAGTTTGCAGTGTGAACTTCTATTGTAGGAGACCTGTGAGATTCAGTGGTGCAGTCTCCTTGATCTCCTGAAGTCACTGCTCTTGGGATGCCATTTATGTTGGCTCTCTGGATGTAATTGGGTTTTGATTGTTGTTGGGTCATGCTTTGGTGGGTCCTTCCTTCCCTGCAGCTGGTTGACTGAGGATCACTCCCCCGACCACGTCTTTTATGCTGTTGTGCAGGTGCTGCCAGAAGAAAACCGCAAAGCCCAGGGAACAAACCCACATCCGCAAAAATATCTCTTCCCCATAATCTCAGTATCAACAGCAAATGAACCAGTATTAATAAGAGTGTAAAGAGGTTAAGACTATTTTTAAAAAGATAAATACATTATGGTATAAGTTCTAATGAATTAACATGCACAAACTTGGTGGATAAGGAATGAATGTTAAAAAGCTATGCAAGAAAGAAAATATTGCTAATCATGGAGAAACCACAGTGGATTTCATCTCGGTATCCTCTAGTATTTACTACTGTTTTTTCTTTCTGGGTCTGCCTCTGGTGATGTCAGATGTTGACTCCATCTGAACTTAGGTAGCCTTCTCTGAGACTGCCAGAGATCTGCTGTCTGTCATTGTATCCTTCAGTTGTTTATCTAGTCACTTTGCACTCAGCAGTGAGGCTTAAGCACCATAGGTCAGGACAGAATTCCTTCTGGGTTGGGGCTATTATTTCCCCTCAGACTGCTGCTGCTTGGAGGGGAGTGGTCCGTGTGAGCATGATGGCTGCTGCCATTTGGGGGATGACTCAGCATCAGGATCCCTGCAGCTACTCTCGCAGCTCTCTTCCCCCAAAGCTTCCATCCCCAGTCTCTCCTCAGGCCTCACCAGCCCACTCTGCCCTGTCCTTGCCAGAGTCCAGGGTAAGTGGCTGCAAATGATAATTTGTGTGTTGGCCTTTTAAATGGCTCTTTACCTCTCCAGCTGTCCATCTCTGGCAGAGAGAAACTGTTGTGTTTTTTGCCACTGGTTGTTGTCTGTGTACTTTTTGGGCTCTGGTGTTCTAGGCTAGGGATCCCAGTTTATAATTTAGACCCCATTATTCTCAGGGGGATCCAACCTGCCAATGAATTATCCCTCTGGTGCTACTGCCTGTGGGTGCCCAGCCAGCCTTCTTAAGTCTCCACCACACTCCTTACCTGACAGGTTGTGCTGAAGGTGATTCTTCTGTGTGTCCAAGGTTATAAGGTTTCTCTCTTGCTATTGTTCAGTTGTTTGTTATGGGTAATTTCTCCACAATTTAGTTGTAATTCCATATTGGTCCTGGGAGGAGGTTAGTGTGGCTTCCACTCACTCCACCATCTTGCTGAATCCTAGCATTTCATCTTTTAGGGATTCTTAGTATTTCTCTCTGCTTATAATACCCACCTGTCCTTCCATGTTGTCTACTTTTTCCATTACATGTCTTAGGATATTAATTATAGTTACATGAAAATCCTGTTCTGATAAATCCAACATTCCTGCCATGTTTGTCTCTTGTTCTGATGCTTGCTCTGTCTCTTCAAACTGTTTTATGCCTTTTGGTATACTTTATACTTTTTTAAATTTTTTTTATTTTTTTAAAGATTTTATTTATTTTTAGAGAGGGGAAGGGAGGGAGAAAGAGAGGGAGAGAAACAGCAATGTATGGTTGCCTCTCACATGGCCCTCACTGGGGACCTGGCCCACAACCCAGGCATGTGCCCTGACTGGGAATCGAACCGGGACTCTTTGGTTCCTAGTCCGCGCTCAATCCACTGAGCTACACCAGCCAGGTACTTTATACTTTTTTGTTGGATCAGACATGATGTACTAGGTAAAAGGAACTGCAGTAAATAGACCTTTAGTAATGTGATGGTGAAGTGTGGGGAAATGTTTTAAAGGCCACTCATTAGGTGGCAGCCTTTTGGCAAGCTCATGTCCCCAGATTGTGAACCACACTGGTGCTTCTCAGTTTTTTTCCTTTTCCTCCCTTAGGTGGGACAGGAAGGCTAAAGGGAGCAAAGTTGGGTATTTCCCTTCTTTCAGGTGTTAGGCCCTGATAAAACCCCGATAGGTTAGGTTCTAGTAAAATTATTTCTCTCTTGAGATCAGACCTTGTTACAAAGAACAGAATACTCTAGTGTGTTTCAAAATAGCTAGTTTTCCCTTCCTTCTTCTGAAGCATGAGTGAGAGTGTCCTCCCATTTTCATTGTGAGGACCTGGTAGAACTACTGGAAGTAAAACTTGCTGGGCCCCTGGAGTTTTTAACTTTCAGATTTGATTTCACTGAGCCCCCAGCTAGTCATCATTTCAGTTCAGGTTTTCCTACCTCGATACTGATTCCCACGGGTGCTTCTGTTCCTGGGTTTCTGCTCCAGCAAGATTTGATTATCTGTATCTCCCTGTCTGTCTCTCCAATTTGAGGAGTAACACTTCTGTGACCGCAATTCCCTAAAAGATATAAGAAAAGTTTTTTTTCCAGTTTGTTCAGCTATTTATTTATTGTTAGGATGCAATAACAACTTACAAGCTCTTTAATTGTAAGACCAGGAACCAGAAGTCCTCTTTCTTCTAATTTGATATAAGGATTTACAGTTATATATTTGTCTCCTAAGCACTGCTTTAACTGCATCCCATGTTTTTTAAATAAATATATTTTTATTGGCCCTGGCTGGTGTAGCTCAGTGGATTGAGCATGGGCCTGCAAACCCGGGGGTCACTGGTTCGGTTCCCAGTCAGGGCGCATGCCTGTGTTGCGGGCCGGGTCCTCAGTGGGGTATGTGCAAGAGGCAACCACACATTGAGTTTCTCTCCCTCTCTTTCTCCTCCCCCCTCTAAAAATAAATAATTAAAACCTTTAAATTTTTTTTAAAAAATGTATTTTTATTGATTATGCTATTAGAGTTGTCCCAATTTTCCCCATTGCCCCTCTCCACCTGGTACCCCCATTCCCTCTGGCAATCCCCCCTTAGTTCATGTCCATGGGTCATGCATATAAGTTCTTTGGCTACTCCATTTCCTATACTGTTCTTTTTTAAAAATATATTTTATTGATTATGCTATTACAGTTTTCCCAATTTTTCCCCCTTTACCCCCTCTGCCCAGTATCTCCCTTCCCTCCAGCTTCCCCCGCTTAGTTTATGTCCATGGGTCATCCATATAAGTTCTTTGGCTTCTCCATTTCCCAAAATACTTTTAACATCCCTCTGTCTATTTTGTACCTACCAATTACGATTCTTATTCCCTGTACTTTTCCCCTCATTCTCCCCCTTCCTCCTCTCAGCTGAAAACCCTCTAAATGATCTTCATATCTATGATTCTGTTTCCATTCTGGTTGTTTGCTTTTTTTTTTAAGATTCAATTGTTGTTGATAGGTGTGAATTTATTGACATTTTAATGTTCATAGTTTTGATCTTCTTTTTCTTATATAAGTCCCTTCAACATTTCATATAATAAGAGCTTGGTGATGATGAAATCCTTTAATTTTACCTTATATGGGAATCACTTTATCTGCCCTTCCATTCTAAATGATAGCTTTGCTGGATAGAGTAATCTAGGTTGTAGGTCCTTGCTTTTCATCAGTTTGATTACGTCTTGCCAGTCCCTTCTAGCCTGCAAAGTTTCTTTTGAGAAATCAGATGACAGTCTTATGAGAACTACTTTGTAGGTAATAATCTGATTTTTTCTTGCTGTTTTTAAGATGCTCTCTTTATCTTTAACCTTTGGCATTTTAATTATGATTTGCCTTGGTGTAGTCCTCTTTGGTTCTATCTTGTTTAGTATTCTCTGTGCTTCCTGGACTTGTATGTCTATTTCCTTTGCCATATTGGAGAAGTTTTTTTTTTTCATTGTTTTTTCAAATAAGTTTTCCATTTCTTGCTCTTCCTCTTCTACTTCTGGCACCCCTATGATTCAAGTATTGGTATGTTTGAAGTTGCCCCAGAGGTTCCTTAGCCTGTCCTTGTTTTTGTTTTCTTTTATTCTTTTTTCTTCTTGTTTTTCTGATTGAATCCCTTTATTTCTTCCTTATGTTCCAAATCATTGATTTGATTCTCAGCTTCATCCACTCTACTGTTGGTTCCCTGTGAATTTTTCTTTATTTCACTTAGTGTAACCTTCATTTCTGCCTGGGTCTTTTTTATGCTGTTGCAGTACCCACTGAGTTCCTTGAGCATCCTGATAACCAGCATTTTGAACTCTGCATCTGATAGCTTTCTTTTATCCATTTTGTTTAGTTCTTTTTCTGGAGTTTTATTCTGTTCTTTAATTTGGGCCATATTTCTTTGTCTTTTCATTTTGGCAGTCTCCCTGTGTTTGTGTCTCTGTATTAGGTAGAGCTTCTCTGACTCTCCATCTTAGTAGCATGGCCTATTGTAGAAAAGTGTACCAGTAGGTTGGTTGGGGTGGAGCCTTGGGTAATCACCAGGGTGGGGCAACCCATGTGACCAGGTTGATGGAGTCTCAGATACGGTGTCTCCACTCTGTGGCTCTGTGTGAGGGAGGGCTCAGAAAAGGGACAATGCTACTGCCTGGCCTCTGGAGTTTTGTCTAGGAGGAAGCTGTCCCCTAGCAGTCGCCCTGATGCCAGATACTTCCATTGCTCACTGTATGCCACTGGTGCTCTTCCAGCTGCTGCCCTGGTGCTGAAGCCCAGAGGGAGTGAGTCTGCATAAGCCCTAAGTCTGTTGTGGGCCCTTTAAGAAGAGATTCCTGAGAATCCTGCAGTTTCCTCTGCCGCCCCAACCCCACTGGGTTTTATAGCCAGAAGTTATGGGGACTTATCTTCCTGCAGTGGAAACTTAAGCTGGGTGGTCTGGTGTGGGGCTCGGATCTCGCACTCCTGAGGTATCCCTCCCAATTCTTATCCACCATATATGAATGTAGAACTGCCTATTCAGTGTCTCTGTATCTCTGCCCCTCCTGCCTATCAGGATGACTGTGACTTCTTTAATTCTTTGGTTGTCAGAGTTCCATACAAGCTTCATTTTCTGACAGTTCTGGGTGATAGTTGTTTTGTAGTCTAGTTGTAATTTTTGCTGTGGTTGTGCGAGGAGGATCGCCATGTTTACCTATGCCTCCGTCTTGATGGGAAGTCTGCATCCCATGTTTTTAATGTTGTGTTTTCTTTTTTATTCATATTAAGATAGTTTCTAATTTCCTTTGTTGTGCTTAGACTTTCTATAGAGGGTAACACTTCTATTTTATCACTGGATTAATTTCAGAGAACATTGGCCCCTGGATTTATGCTTATACCTTTAGAGAGTAATTTCTGAGGAATAGAGGAACATTAGTGACTGGGGAAGAAGGGCTACCATTTAAGCTGCAGCTTTTTTTTTTAAAGATTTTATTTTTATTTATTTTTAGAGAGAGGGGAAGGGAGGGAGAAAGAGAGGGAGAGAAACAGCAATGTATGGTTGCCTCTCACATGGCCCTCACGGGGACCTGCCCGCAACCCAGGCATGTGCCCTGACTGGGAATCGAACCGGGACCCTTTGGTTCCCAGCCCGCACTCAATCCACTGAGCTACACCAGCCAGGGCAAAGCTGCAGCTTTTGAAGCCACCCTGTGGCCTGTGTTCTTCTAAACCAGTGGTTCTCAACTAGGGGTGATTTGCCCTTCAAGTGGCATTGGCAATATCTATACACATTTTTGGTTGTCATAACTGAGGTAGGGGGTAGTGTGCAACTGTTATCTAGTGGATAGAGACCAGGGATGCTGCTAAACATCCTACAGTACACAGGGCATCCCCTCACAGAAAAGAGTTATATGGTCTGAAATGTCAATTCTGCTGCCATTCAGAAACCTTTTTTATCTCCTTAAGTTGGTGGGACTGTTTCCTACTCACCCAGCACCTACCTGTATGGTGTCTTACTACCTCTTCACAGTGGTTGCCAAAGGTAGGTGAAATGTCACAATTTTTGATGAGATGAGCAAAGTGTTAAAAATGAAGCAACCTGCTAGCCAGTAGCAGAGCCTGGATGACCACACTTCAGATGAATTGTTTCCCAAAAAGCCCACAGCTACCTGGGCTCCACTTGCTTTGTCCATTCCACCTTTTGAAAGCAGGCCATCATGCATTTGTCTTGTGAGTATATGTCTGGCATATTGATAGGCTCAGGGGCTTCTCCTAGCTAAAAATGCTTCTTCACATTGTCCTGTGATCACTCACTGTCTTGTTTAATACCCCCCCTCTACAAATAGAGTGGAAACTCCCTTTGGGCAACATGGCACTTGGCATGGCACATGCATTCAATAAATTTTTTGTTGAAAGAATTAGGCAATATGAGAGAAAAATGTTAGCTTGGTTATTTTTAGGAGCTCAAAATGAAGGTTGTAGCTGCCTCCAGAGAGCCTGGGAAATGTGGCATGATCCTAGGACTAATGGGGAAAGAGAAACTGTGGCATGTTCATTTGTTGTTTTGCCCATGGGATTTAATTGGTTTGTCATTAATAATACACTGGTAAGCATTCTTTCCCTTCTTAAATTCCTTACATTTTAGCTCCCTTTTCTCATTGAATTGTTCATGAGAAAAAGGTATACTAGCACCTTTTACTTGTTAAAAGACCAATTTTAACCCTTTTAAAAATTCAGTGTCTAACATGGACAGAACCAAGGAGAAGGAGGGAGGCAGGGAAGGGAGGTGGGGTTGGAGGGGCTGGGGGGAGGGGAGGGGAGAGGATGCAGACAACTTTAATTGAAAAACAATAAAGTAATTAAAAAAATTCAGTGTCCGCAGATTTTATTCCCTAAAGGTCTTATCAAAAACATAACTTAAAAAATCTTTTGTGATGTTTGATATCAGTCGTTGTTAAATTATTCTGGCATTGAATCTGTACAGTAAGTTCTCAACATCATTGAGAGGTTCTGTGACTTTAAGTGAAACAATGTATAACAAAACAAATTTTACCACAGGCTAATTGATATAAACAAGAATTATGTTCCTATGGCATCTCATTAACATGATAACAAAACAATGTTAAACAAAATGACATAATTATTCAAAGACCTGCTCTATGTTTTAAGTTAGCTGGTCTCAATTTTTCCATCCATAAAATGAGAATAATGATCCTTTGTTAGCTGAGACCTTTCTTGAGGATAAAATTATTTAAAACACACAAAATCTTTCTCAACAGTACTATGTGAATCTCAAGGCCCCTCCAGTTATGGGTGACTCTGAAAATTTGTACTTGAGTAATGTATTATAACTACTTGTGATGCAATTATAAAAGTAGTCTGCTAGAATGAAACAAAGTGCATTCAGACTTTGTTCTTCTTAGTTACACTGCTAGCCTGAGTAAATAGGACTTTTTTCTAGTAATTTGATTAAAAGATCTAAAGGTATATTTTACCTTGGACTGTCCTGACCGTTACAATACTTTGACCTTTGTTTCTTCACAGGTGTTACAGAACATCCTGGACACTGAAAAAGATTATGCTAAAGAACTTCAGTCTCTTCTTGTTACTTACTTAAGACCCCTGCAGTCCAATAACAAGTAAGGTTTATATTTGAAACCCCTCACTAAATAAAACCAGATAACATCACATATGGAGTCATTACTCTCATGTCACTGAATAATTGATTTTGCCCTTTAGAAGAATTTCCACAGATCTCAGGTTGCTAAGAACATGATCGAGTCAACAGAAATTATGCAAGATGTTGCTTTTGGAGAGGTTGGCTTTCTTTTTGTTCTGGCTGTGGAAGGGATGGGAAGATCTGTATTTCTGCCCGTCACCATTTTTATCTTGTACGTTTTAAAAGTGCTATGTCTGTTTTTACCTTACAAGAAAAGGACCTGCTGGTGTTTTTATGCAGAAAGCACATAAATTGAAAAATCTTTTGCTCACTCTGACCTTATTTGCCAGAGCAGAAACTCTTTCCCATGCTCTGAGAGTGGAAAAAATATGACATTTTGTGCATGTTCATAAGAAAAATTCAAAGCAGTATTTTTCCCAGGCAACAGTGACTGATAGAGAGATGTGAAAATGTTTTCTTTTTTTTTATTACTTTATTGTTGTTCAATTACAGTTATTTGCATTCTCTCCCCTCCCCTC
>PVJI01028301.1:0-16673 GCA_004026765.1 Micronycteris hirsuta
GTTTCTTTCCTTCCTATCTCTCTAAAAGTAATGAAAAAAATGTTCTCAGATGAGGATAAAAATGAATATATTTATTAAACTTTGAATAAATAAGAGTTTTCATCTAACAATATGTATCTACATAAAAGTATGTTCTATACACAATAATCATTATATAATGAATTACCAACAGAGTTACAGAATTTTTTTCATTTTTCCATCTTTCTCTGAATATCAAAATAGAGAGAAATCATTTTCTAATCATTTTAAAGAGTCTGGTATTTTGCCTGGCCAGGTGGCTTAGTTGGTTGGAGCATCGTCCTATACACCAAAAGGTTGTGAGTTTCATTCTGACGGATGTTTCCTTTTCTCTCCACCCCCCACCCCCTGCCTTTCCCCTCTCTCTCAAATCAATAAACATATCCTTCAGTGAGGATTTTAAAAAATTAAAAAATAAGGAGTCTGAGATTTTAACTGTTACTGGCCTGAAATTTATTCTACTTGCAAGCTAACGAGTTTACCTGCCAGTTTCATAGATGCTGAGTAACATAAGACACAAGCCTCCTGATCAGAGGCAGAGAACTTCATTACACACATAAATGTAATAGTGAGAGTAACAGCATCGGAACTAGTTGCCTGCGCCTGGGCTCCCTAAGGGGCGTGTGAAGACGACCACATGATGCCTACTCATGTAGTGGAAGGCAGTACAGAAGAGAAACCCTGAACTTAAGGGTCTTGAATTTTGTCCAGAGGGAGACATTACTGTAGTGAACAATAAACAAACCTGTCCAGATGAAACCTTTGATCCAGAAGAAGATACTATCTCCATCTTATAAATCTGTTCGCTATATATACAGACTTGAAAAGAGAGTCTGGAAAAAAGAGCAATGTGTCTGCTCACAACATGTACAGAAATGTGAGAGACCCATGGTGACTTTTCTCTCCACAGGCACAATTTGACATTAATTCTTTGAGAGCTCTTCGCTGAAGTCCTTCCATTTTGCAAAACTCTTCCACCATTATCATTTGCCTTTCCCCTAATTAGAAATCAGATTAACTGCCACCTTTAGGAAATTCCCCATGATCCACTGAGGTTGAAATTGGTGTCCCTGGCTTCCACAGAATTCTCCCTCTAACAGAATGCTGTCTCCTAACTACCACATCACACATCAGTCTGTACATTAATGGCCCATCGAAATGTCATTTTTCCCCTTTAACTCATAGCTTCTTGAGGGCAGGTGTTGTGATTTATTCATCAATGGACTCCTGAAAATTTAAAACAAGAGTTGACTCATTGTTAATTCTCAGTAAATATTTGATCTTCAGAGTTTGGAATCTTTAAGAGATTTTTATAAAAGTTACAGAGTTTTTGAACTCTTCATTAGTGTTATGTGTTATGCTGAATATTTTCTGAAATATATCTTTATGAATAGACATTTAAGTTAATTCAGGAAGAAAAGATAAAAATTCCAATTGAAAACTATCAAAGAAATCTGATGAAAAATTTTTTTTAATTATTTTATTGTTGTTCAATTACAGTTGTCTGCATTTACCCTCCCCCCACCCCACCCCAGGCAAACCCACCTCCCTCCCTTGCTTCCCCCCTCCCCCTTGGTTTTGTCCATGTGTCCTTTATAGCAGTTCCTGAATACCCTTGCCCCCCTTCTCCCCTTCCCCCTCCCCTCTGGTTACTGCCAGAATGTTCTAAACTTCATTGTCTTTGGTTCTACTTTGTTTCTCTGGTTGTATTTTGCTTGCTTACCTCACAAGCTTCTTGGCTGTGACTGATCTGAATTCCTCGGTAGCTGATCTGGCCTCGGTGCCTTCGCTCCTGAGTCCTCATACAAAACCTTTTAACAGTTCATATAGTAGAGGCTGCAAGATGATGTACTCCTTGAACTTGACCTTATCTGAGAAGCACTTTATCTGCCCTTCCATTCTAAATGAAAGTTTTGCTGGATAGATTATTCTTGGTTGTAGGCCCTTGCTCTTTATGATTTGAAATATCTCTCTCCAGCCCCTTCTTACTTGGAAGGTCTCCTTTGAGAAATCCACTGACAGTCTTATGGGGATTCCTTTGTAGGTAACTGTCTCCTTTTCTCTTGCTGCTTGTAAGATTCTTTCCTTATTCTTGACCTTGGGTAATGTCATTATGATGTGCCTTGGAGTGTTCCTCTTTGGGTCCCACTTCTTTGGGGTTCTCTGAGCTTCTTGGATTTCCAGGAAGCCTATTTCCTTTGCCAGATCTGGGAAGTTCTCCTTCATTATCTGTTCAAAAATATGTTCAATTTCCTGGTCTTCCTCTTGTCCTTCTGGCAGCCCTATGATCCGGATGTTGGGTCATTTACAAATGTCTCTGAAGTTCCTGAGACCCTCATCATTTTTTTGAATTCTTGTTTCTTCCTTCTGGCCCACCCCATCGGTTTGAGATCCAACTTCCTTTTTTTCCCTGTTGGTTCCCTGTAAATCTTCCTCCATTATCCTTATCATATTCTTCATTTGTTCAATTATTTGCGTCCACCTATCTTCCAGTTCTGTTAGCATTTTTATTACAAGCATTTTAAACTGCGCATCTGATAGGTTGACTATGTTGTCATCCATTAGTTGTAATTTGTTCTGATCTTTCATTTTGGCCACTTTCATTCTTTTTATCTCGGTGCACTTGTCAGCTGGCAGGTGACTGCGACCTGGGTCGCTTTTGGGTGACGTTGCCTCTGGGGGCGGGGCCTGGGAGAAAGCAATGGCGACCTCCGATCACCGTGGGCTACTGTCACTCCTCCGCTCCCCAGTTCCCCGCTGCCTTTTCTGCCAGACTGGGTTCTGCTGGCTCAGCCCTGGCCTCTCTCCGGCAGCATCGCCAGCTTACGGGATTCCCCCGTTGTTTGGGGGTCGCACCCTGTTCAGGCACTCGCGGCGCGAGTCCCTCTGTGAGAGCTGCCTCTCACTCCGCTCCTGCGCTTAGTTCTGCCCCACTTACCGGCCTGGATGTTCGTCTTCTCCTACCTCCTGGGTGTCAGACTTCCCTTCAGTTCAATTCTGTCCGTTCTGGTTGTTTACTTTTTCGCTACTGCGTTCGTTGTTTAGACACTCTGGATGTGCGGGCTGCGAGTGCATCCACCTACGCCGCCATCTTAGCGGAAGTCTTGAAATCTGATGAAAATTTGATGCCACTAAAATTAATTCTTCAACTTAGCTTAAGAAAATAATTTTTAATAGTCTGTTACAATGCTCCATTAGTTTTTCAGGAATCCTGGATGAAAAGGTACAGGCATGGAGAAAACTGTACCTTCAACACTGGACAAAACTGGGTGACTACTATTCAATGATCTGTCCTGGAATCAACAGTCTAGGACAGTCTCACATTTTCTGGGAAATATATGGAGATTTAAGAAACTTGTCTCCTGTGTTCTAATATTTTTAGTAAAATCTAGACAAATATTTTTCTGGTGTTTTTCTGCAAAGAGGAATCTCATGGGAGTGTTCTCTAAAAATATTGAATTAAGAATATTGAATTTATTAAAGATGGGTACATTGCATTTTAAGAATAGTGGGAATTAAAATTTCCATAATAAATGTAAACTTAAAACTTACAACATATCGTATTTTTCTCTATTTTTTAAAATTCCAGGTACCATGACAACAAAGCAGCCTCAAATAGTTCATTATTTCAATTAGGCTTTGTTTTGTTTTGTTTTTTTCAAGAAAATAGAAAAATTTTTCCTCCTTTAAGAATTTACAATGTACTGGCCAAAATCTGCTATAAAATAATTAAAATGAATATCTCCAATTAACACATGCATCATTAGGGATAACATCTGCCCAAAATTTTAAGATCTTACCAAGTCTTGAAATTATTCATTCCTCTACTTAATCCCCAGACATCTTGAATTTCAATACTTTTAAATAATTTCCTCTAAAAATGGCAAATAGAGCTAAGGGAGATTTTGCATGACAATGCAAAAGCTCAACATTAGTTGGGATTCAGCCAAAAGATCATAGGATAAAGTAGCATTCTTTCCCTATTAATTAGTTTGTTCTAATAATATACTCTTTGAAGAATCAAAATAGTTATTTTTATTAAAAATGTTAATGCAGATGCTGGGTTCCATAGTTTCCCCAACAATATTGTTTCAATGGCAAGATGATTCTAAACTACCAAAGACCTAAAAATTACATTAAAATAATTTAAAATATATTTTAGTCCACTCATTTGTATTCTCACCACCAAAAAGAAGGTAAAGGTCATCAATCATAACAACTAAGAGAATTTTAAGAAAAATACTATTTTGGACATTTGTATAACTCTCATTTATCTAATTAAATATAATAACCTCTACATAATTTTAGCCGAATAAACTTGGTCTATGCCTAGCATTTTTCTACTTGGTTCCCTTCATAATCTTTTTTGAAATTATGTGTGTGTGTGTGTGTGTTTGTGTAACAATATATCATATGTATCGTTAAAAAATCCATAAATTAAACTGAGCCCAATTTACTACCATTCCATACCTAATTAGCATCACTTAGATACATTAAGAGTTTCTTAAGAAGTTGATAGCTATCAGTTCAATAAAGAAACCATTAGGATATGAACAAAAAAAATATAAACAATTATACTAATTTACTGAATTTCATTTCTTTTTAAATATAAATGTTCACTGACCTTCGTATCTAAGAGAAAATTATGAAGACAATAATTTACATATAGTTAAATATTGACTATTCATATTTAAATTAATAAAGATCATACATAGATGTGATGTAAAACCTGATGGCTGAGCAGAAATACACTGTGCAAACAGCACTAAAACTAATCTCCGACTGCGCAGAACCCCGCGCTGTTTGAGTCTGTCTCAGAACGGAGTTCTCGCAGAGCTGTTACTTGAAAGCCGTCACTGGGTGACAGTCAATGGCACACCCTGCGCCCGGCACTGTACTGCGCGTTTTATAGACATAAATATACTTAGCCCTCACAGAACACTAAAAAGAGTTATTATCATCGCCATTTTACATGATAATGAAACTAAATCTCTCAGAGACAGAGGCATGACGAAGGATACACAGAGAGTGGAATTCTAAATAGAGGTTCTGATTCAGGTCTGACTCTCCAGAGCCTGGGCTCTAAGCCACATATCAGAATCCATTGGCTTAATCTTCTTTCTGCATTTTTTCTTGGTTGGCATTTCACTCGTATATTGATCTAGGTCTGAAGTAACCACTATGCTCACAGCCTGACATTTAGCAGCTTTGGGGTGTCCTAGGGTACATTAGTCATGGGATGTGAAGCAGCACTGGGAGAGTGACAAGAAGGAGACAGGTTGTCGCTACTCCCTCCCATTGAGAGTTGTCAAATTTAGCAAATAAGAATACAGAACATACATTTTAATTTGAATTTCAGATAAATATTGGAATTTCAAATATTGCCCAGAACACAGTTACACTACAAAAGTTATTTGTTGTTTATTTGAAATTCAAATTTAAATGGGTGTCCTATATTTTAAATACAGCCTACTCCCATGCACCCCACACACAGCTGTGAATTGTGGCTATAGCTCAAATTCCAAATGAGACTTGTGAAAATAGGTTGGCATTAGTTTTTTAAGCCATAATAGAAGATATCATAGTCGAGGAACCCAAGGCTTATGGAGAAAATATTACAAGGAGAAAAACCATGAATAAGCTTAGAAAAGACATGAACTCATATTATGTGTTTTAAAACAAAAAAGGACAAAAACATTTAAACTATCAATGAGATATTAAATATCTCCAGTTTGTAATAACGCATATTGAGAATTTGCTTTCCATTCATCTTTGATCTTTATATTTCATGAGAAGGAAAATGTTATTATAATAGTTTTTATAAAAGAATAGATTTGTATAAATTAGAATCAAAAAGTCCATTTTCATATTTGTGACTTTATCAGTCGTCTAGTCATTGAATTTTTATTTATTTATCTTTTTGTTATTCTATTATAGTTGTCCCACTTTTTCCCCTTTTCACTCCTCCATGCAGCCCGCCCCTCGCTCCCACTTAATATACAGTGGTTCAAATTATTCAGAAAACATTTCTCTATATTCCACTCTTTCATCCATATAGCTTTTTTTTTTTTAGATTTATTTATTTTTAGAGAGAGGGGAAGAGAAGGAGAAAGAGAGGGAGAGAAATAGTGTGGTTGCCTCTCACACGCCCCCTACTGAGGATCTGGCCCACAACCCAGGCATGTGCCCTGACTGAGAATTGAACCACAGACCCTTTGGTTCACAGGTTGGCACTCAATCCACTGAGCCACACCAGCCAGGGCCATATTGCTTTATTTTTGAAAAAACATGAAATTTGAGCTAAGCATCTTATCTCAAGTTCTCTTTATCTTCTTTATAAAATTATAGCAAGATAATCAAGTCACTTCTGTGCATTTCCCCTTGCAATGTGATTACATACATGCTCAAGATACAAACTGTTCATACTAAATCTTTTTCAGTTGGTTTCCAAGAAAGGCCTTACTTCCCTTAATTATAGTCTCCAAAACCATATGTGGCTTCTTTTGTAAAGCTGCAGCCTACTGAATTTTTAATCTGAAATACTCTGTGTCTGTATCTTGGGGGCAGCTGAATTTTGCCCACCTCTATCAGCATGGTGCATACTGTAGCAATGGAAGGGAGATTTTTTTTTTAATGTTTTAACCCAGTGAGTCACATTCTACTTCCTGTCCATGAAAACATTATCTGAACCTGCGATGCTTTTCTTTTTCTAACACATTAACCTCCAGCAGAAACGGTTCATTTACATTACTAAGTATTCATTTAGTGCCCAACAGCACATGGACTACCTAGGCACTAACTATTTGTCAAGAACTTCAGTCTGTTCACTTCTCTTCAACTCCATTATCTGTTACCCATTCTCCCTTTTTTCTATTCCTTACTAAGTTTATATTCCACGGCCATGATCATAGTCTCTCCTTGAAGATACCCTCTTCTCTTTATCCTTCCTTCCTACTGACATACACATCTAGCAAAACTCCAAACTTGACTGAGCCCAGGTATCTGCCTTCCCCAAACCTGCGCTTAAGAAGCTGAGTGTTGCTTAGAATGGCACATACCTAAGCTGATTTGTTTCCCTTTAAATTCATGTTCCTAACCTCAAATAAACATTCAACTCTGCCCAGTCACCCTGCTGTTTTTCCTAGTAAGTTTGCTTCCACACTCTAGAAACTGCAGTTTTGTAGTTGACCTTCTCCTCAGATCTCCTGCATTCTTTTATTCTTACCCCACGTTCAGGCAACAAACGTGCTTCATACCTCTCTCAGTCCACAGCCTTCAAACCAGAAGTCTCCCATCTTCCCACCATCCAATCTACAAACCTACCTGCAACGGTACTTAACGTTGATTTTCTCTCCTTTGTTATAAGGGTCTCTCCTTTTATCAAAGGCCAGTACTTCACCCTAGGCTTTTAAACACAGAGCCTTTCACTTTCTCAAGACTTTGTTCCTCAGGTTATCTTCTCTCCCTCTCTGTATTGCCAGTTTCTCTCTGCACTAATGACTGCTGTCAACGTATGGACTGTACCGTCTCTTATCTTCAAACAAGTATTCCTTAACGCATATCCATCTCCAGCTGCCTCCTCCTTTTAGAACTGGTGTCCCAAGAAATGCCTGAAAATACAGGGTCTGGCACAAATAATGCTCCTTTTTTATTGCAAAAACTTTTATGACAAAATCATAAGCATGTAATTCTATAACATAACAATATCATGCTCAAGCACACCATATGATATTTTAGATGAAATGTTCAAATTAAAACTATAAATTATTACACCCACATTATTACCCTACCAACCACACTCAAGCAGGCGTTACTTCTGCCAGACCCTGCATATTCACATTCACTGTTTTCATTCTCGCCTTCCGTTCACCCTTAAACCTCTTTCACTCAGGCTTGAATTGCAAAATCACAACACACTTCCATGTTGTAAATCTAATGGACACTAACTATGTGTGTGTGTGTATATATATATATATATAATAAGGTATATAGATATCTTACAAGATTTTATAATTTAATGAACCACTTCTTCTCAAATGTTTTTCCTGTATTAGTCTGCTTTGATTAAATTATTGCATATAAAAATTGCAAAATTGTATTTACTTAAGAAAACTAGTAACTATTGCTGATTCTAGTTACATATCAGCTTCTGTGCTTTGCCTGCCATAGTCTGCTCCAAGTTATACCTTGGATTCATATCTATTATATGTGGCTATTCATTTTGAGACCCAGGTCAAAGGAGTATCTTCTCTCTGGGACATTCCCTTCTCTTGGCAGAGGGCTCAAAAACAAAAGGCCTGGCAGAGACTTGCAATGCTTTTAAATAGTCTGCTCAGAACATCGAGTCTGCTCATGTTCCATTTGCCAAAGCAAGTCACATAAATGAGTCCAACATTACTGTGGTGTAAAATTATCCTTCTCCAAGACTTACATGGCAGCAGTCAGGGGTGAATAATCCTTTTACAAGACAGGGAATGTTTACTACACCCAGAGATGCCATCTACCACAGTCCCTCAGTTACCACACCCTTCTGATTTCGCTCCCATTTCATTGACTCCTCCTTCTTAGCTTTTTTTTTTGGGGGGGGGGGGTTCCTCATTCTCTTCTTTTTTTAATGTTGAAGAACTCCTAAGATTATTTCTGGGAAAACTTTTCTCCTACATGTATATTCTCGTCCTACTTTATTTCTACTGTTCCAAAGGCATTTAAATATTAACTGTAATTTAATGATTCCCAAATGTATATTTCATCCCAAAACAGATCTCTTGATTCACACACACACACACACACACACACACACACACATACACAGACACACAGACACTATCCATTACACTTATAAGGGATGTATCCATACACAGTGTCCTACATCTCACTAAAGAGTTCCAGTTGTCCAAGACAAAAACATAGGATTTATCTTGGTGATATATTTATCTCTCCTGTTACACCTAATCCATCAATAATTTCCAACAATTTGCCTTTAATATATATTTGAAATTGTTTACTTATCTTCATTTTCTATTACCTCTATCCCATTTTATCTCTAAGAACCGTGGTAGGCTTGGAGGTTATATCTTAAAAAAACAGACATAATTTCAGTTCTCAAAGAGCTTTGAACATGACCAGCACACATGCATTTTTAGAATTAATATCACGTGTACATGCTAAATTTAAGACAAGTGTTTTACTGCTAAGGAACACATAAGAACTAAATTAATTCTGTTTTCAGTAGTAGAAGAAATTAACCACAAGGAAAGTATCTCTTAACCTTTCCTTTCAGGATTAGTAGAACTTTATCAGATGTACCGTGATAATGGGTGTAAATGTGTGGTGGAGGAGATTTAGAAGAAAGTTTTCCCAGAAATAACCGTATGAATTCTTCAACACTAAAAAGGAATAGGATAAGGAACAAAAAAAAAATCTAAAAAGGAGGAACCAATGAAATGAAAGAAAAGAAAAAATGAGACGTTGGATAACCAGTTAGGAAGCAGATAAGCAATTCTGAAAACCAGAACTTAGGTATTGAATGACATTGAGATGAAGCAGAAATTCTATAAATAAGGACAAATACCATATGAACTTACCTTTAACTGGAACATAATCAACAAAAGCAAAAAGCAAGCAAAATTTAAGCAGAGACATTGAAATTAAGAACAATCTAACAATAGCCAGGAGGGAGGGGACAATGGGGAGAAGGGTTTTCAGGAACCACTATAGAGGACACATGAACAGAACCAAGGGTGGGGAGGGAGGAAGGGAAGGGAGGTGGGGTTGGAGGGGGAGGGGAGGGGAGAGTATGCAGACAACTGTAATTGAACAACAAAGTGAAAAAAAAAGTTTAATTCTTTCATACAACTCCATTCTAATGATGGAAGAAACTAGACGCCTTTACACCAAGATATACCAGTGGGTGTGATTCCAAATTTTCTACACCTTCCCTAACACTTGTTATTATTTCTTCTTATTATCATAGCCATTCTTCTGTGTATGAAGGACTATATCATTATGGTTTTGATTTGCATTTCCCTAATGGCTGATAATGTTCATGTTTTCACATAGTTTGGCCATTTGTATATCTTCCTTGGAGAAACTTCTTTTCAGTTTTTGCCCATTTTTAAAAATTTGCTTACATACCTTTGATTATCAACTTGTAAGAGTTCTGTATATAATCTAGGTAAAATATTTTTAATATGTTTTATTGATTATGCTATTACAATTGTCCCATTTTTTCTCTCCTTTATCCCCCTCTGCCATATACACCCCTCCCACCAGCATCCTCCTACCTTAGTTCATGTCCATGGGGCATACATGTAAGTTCTTTGGCTTCTCCATTTCCTATACTATCCTTAAACACCCCTTATTTTGTATCTACTATTTATGCTTCTTACACCCTGTACCTTTTCTCCCATTCTACCCACACCCCCTCCCCGCTGTTAACCCTCCGTGTGATTTCCACTTCTGTGATTCTGTTCCTATTCTAGTTGTTTGCTTAGTTTGCTTTAGTTTTTTTCTGGGTTCAGTCGTTTATAGTTGTGAATTTGTTGTCATTTTACTATACATAGTTTTGATCATCTTCTTTTTCTTAGATAAGTCCCTCTAACATTTCATATAATAAGGGCTCGGTGATGATGAACTCCTTTAACTTGACCTTTATCTGCCTTTCCATTCTAAATGATAGCTTTGCTGGGTAGAGTAATCTTGGATGTTGGTCCTTGCCTTTCATGACTTTGAATACTTCTTTCCAGCCCCTTCCTGCCTATAAGGTTTATTTTGAGAAATCAGCTGATAGTCTTATGGGAACTCCTTTGTAGGTAACTGTGTCATTTTCTCTTGCTGCTTTTAAGAGTCTCTCCTTCTCTTTCACCTTGGGTAATGTAATTATGATAGGCCTTGTTGTGTACTTCCTTGGGTCCAACTTCTTTGGGACTCTCTGAGCTTCCTGGGCTTCCTGGAAGTCTATTTCCTTCGCCAGATTGGGGAAGTTTTCATTCATTATTTTTTCAAATAAGTTTTCAGTTTCTTGCTCTTCCTCTTCTACTTCTGGCACCCCTATGATTCAGATGCTGGAACATTTAAAATTGTCTCAGAGATCCTAAGCCCCTCCTCATTTTGTTGAATTCTTGTTTCTTCATTCCATTCTGGCTGAATGTTTATTTCTTCCTTCTGCTCCAAATCATTGATTTGAGTCCCAGTTTCCTTGCCTTCACTGTTGGTTCCCTGTACGTTTTGCTTTATTTCACTTTGCATAGCCTTCACTTCTTCCTCTCTTTTGTGACCATACTCAACCATTTCTGTGAGCATCCTGACTACCAGTGTTTTTAACTCTGAATTTGATAGGTTGGCTATCCCTTCACCACTTAGTTCTACTTTTGGAGCTTTGATCTGTTCTCTCATTTGGGCCATATTTTTTGTCTCAGCACACCTGTTACATAGTAAGGGACAGAGCCTTAGTTATTCTCCAGGGCAGGGCAACCCACATCACTGCATTTTGGTGCTGTATGTGGGAGAGGGGTCAGAGAGGAAACAATGCTGCTTGCTCTGCTATCCGCCGGTTTTCAGTCACTTCCCCCACTTCCCAAAAGCAAATTGGGTCCTTCTGGTGCTATTTTCTGGGTGTGTGGGCTTGTGTACATTCTAGGACCATCTGGGTCTCTCTAACAAACTCTCCTGTGAGGCTGGGAGTTTCTCCTGCTACCACAATTCCCACAGGTTTTTATAGACAGAGGTTATGAAGCTTTATTTTTCTGCACTAGAACCCAGAGTTGCATGGTCTGTCTTGCTCCCCAGTTGTTCCTCCTGATTTATCTGTGTGTGAATGTAGGACTTCCTGGTCCACCAGCCATTGCTTTGCCCACTCATTCCTCCAGCTGCTGCCTTGCTGCATTTCTTCTCCAGCCTGAATCAGCCTCCCACCAGCCTGAATGAATGTTTCTTCTTTAACTCCTGTCAGACTTCCATACAGTTCGATTTTCTGGCAGTTCTGGTTGTTTTTGTTTTTAAATTTGTTGTCCCATTTTTGGTTGTGTGAGGAGGCAAAGTGTATTTACCTACACCTCCATCTTGGCAGGAAGTCTCGAGATAAAATCTTTTAGTACATGTATGATTTGCAAATACTGTTTCCAATTTTGTGGAGTGTCTTTTCACTTTCTTGCTGGTATCATTTGCAACACAAGACTTTTTAATTTTTTTTTAATATTGTATTTATTTATTTTCAGACAGAAGGGAATGGAGCAAGAAAGAGATGGGGAGAAACATCAATGTGTGGTTGCATCTCATGTGGCCCTCCTGGAGACCTGTCCTGCAATCCAGGCATGCGCCCCAACTGGGAATCAAACTGCCAATCCTTTGATTCACAGCCCGCGCTCAGTCCACTGAGCTACACCAGCCAGGGACCTGTACTTTTTAATTTTGATGAAGTTCAATTTATCTATTTATTTTCTTTTTTAAATATTTTTTAAAGATTTTATTTATTTATTTTTAGACAGAGGGAAAGGGAAGGTGAAAGGGAGGGAGAGAAACATCAATGTGTGGTTGCCTCTCACGTGCCCCCTACTGGGGACCTGGCCCTGCAATCCAGGCATGTGCCCTGACTGGGAATTGAGCTAGCAACCCTTTGGTTTGAAGGCCAGAGCTCAATTCACTGAGCCACACCAGCCAGGGGCATCTATTTATTTTCTTGTGCTTTATATATTTTGGGGCCTATCTTGATAAGACTAAGCATAATTCCCAATAGAGGCCCTCCAAATATTTGTAAACAGCTCTTATGTCTATGTTAACTCTGCACTGAACTTGACCCAGATTTCTTCATCAAACAATCTAATAAAAATCTCTCTTTAATATATTCTTTACTCTGAACATAGCCATTTTTTAAGAATAAGCTGGATAATTCATCTGTTATCTAGAAAGTTTAGAGAATATTAAGAATTTTGTTTCCTTTATATTAATTTTTATACTTCAAATTCTAGTTCTTTCAAATCATATTGATCTTATAGATAAGTAAAATTTCTAAGTTTTTACTGCTTTCTATATTTGTGCATAAAGGTTCATGAAAGCATTATTTTTAATGTAAGGCATAATGTTCTATTTCACATTTTGTATGAATATATATAAAATTTCACCTTAGTAGCTTTATAAATGATGAAACTACATTCTCTTAATGATGTAAAATTATCTTCAAGGGATTAAAATACATTTTAAATATATTGTTCATTGAAACATACAGGTCAGGAATATATAGATATATGTCATTTAATCAATTTTACACACACATCCATAAGCACAAACACAAAACTGGTAAGATATACACCAATATCAGTAACAGTGGTCATATATAAATGAAAATGTTAAATATCACTTTTAATTGGTTCTGTTCCTAAACATAGTTCTTTGAGGTATATTATTAAAATTATACAAATATACTTGTATGGCTTAAGGTATATTTATAAAACAGATGCCTAATTTAATCAGGTGAAAATAGGACATTGGCAACATCCTGAGAAGCCTGGAAGTATGCCTTCCTCTACCATTTTCTTCTCTTTTTCACCTGGAAATACCCAATATTCTTGTTTTTATAAAAATTATTCTTTGTTTTTATCAATGTAATTTTTCTTATTTTTAAATTTTAATTAATTGAATAAAATCATTCTTTGTTTTTAACTTTAACTAATATTGTACATATAATTTAATTCTCATTATATTTGTCAGATCAATTCATTCATTATTAAATGTACCTACATTTAATTTCAACTACCACAATTTTTTATTCATTTTCCTGTTGATGAACATTAGTGTTACTTTCAATTTGGAGTTCTTTTTAAATCCTGACAGTATAAAAATTTTTGTAGCTATTTCTTGGTACACACATGCAGGAAATCTCCAGAGACTATATTGGGAAAGGAATAACTATTTTGCATATTGTCAACTTCACTAGATAATGTTATACTTTTTCCAAAAATACTAACAAAAAATCCCTCCACTTCTCATTCTTACCACACAATGCATATTTTTTAATATCACATTCTCCTCTGGGAAGTAATGATATCTAGCTATGACTATAATTTGCATTTCTTTAATAATAAGTGAAATTGGTCAGCTTTTTATTAGTCCATTGATCACTTAGATTTCCTATTATGTGAAGTCTCTGCACAAGAATTTTACTCATTTTTCTATTGATTTGTCTGGTTTTTCTCATTAATTTGTGGGAATCTCTACATATTGTGCATATGGTCATGTTATTGCTTATATATGTTGCAACTTCTACTCTGTGACTGTCTTGATTCTTTTGATGTAAAGAAATTTTTAATTTAAATGTAATGGAAATAATCAGTATTTTCTTTTATGGTTAGACGTTTATATATCTTAATGAAGAAATATTTATATATATCAAGTACATAACTACATTCTCTTAGTGAATCATTTAAAATCTGAGCTTTAAGCCACCTGCATTTGACTTTTGTGCATGGTATGAGAAACCAGTTACAATTTCTATTTGTTTCTTGATAAATATTCAGTTTCCCTACTACCACAAATTGAAAAGTCCATCATTTTCTTATCTAACTGCAGTGCCACCTCTGTTATATATGCCTGGTTCCAGTTATATATGCCTGGTTCCAGTTTGGGACTCTGCCTTGGTTCCTGGTTCTATTCTTTTGCTCTATTTGTCTAAACCAGATGCAATACAATGCTTTACATTACAGCTTCATAAAGTCTTAATATCTAATAGCAAGTTCACCAACGATCATGTTCTTTTCCTTTAAGAAAGTCTTGGCTCTTTGCTTTGCCATAAAAATTTTAGAATCAACTACTGGAATTCAACAACAGCAACAATGGCAGTAACAGCAATTAGATCTTAGAATTGCATCTCATCTACAGATCAATTTGGAAAGAACTGACATCTTTATATGAATAAGTTTTATAATCTATGATCATAATATGTATGTTTCTTTACATATTTAATGACTGTCAAAAATTTTATCCAGAGATCTCACACTCTTTTGTTAAACTCTTCCTAAGAACTTGATATTTTTGTTGCTTTTGTGAATGTTATATTCTAAAATTACATTTTACGTTTGTGACTGATATAGCATTTTATTTATTATTCAGTATTCATATTGAAACTTTGCTAATTTTTCATTAATTTGCATAATTTACATGTAAAATGTTGAATCATATTAGTATCATTGGACACCTAGTTCCAGATACCAAGAGAAAGTTTTCAGTAAAAAAACTGGTATTTTGGTTATAAAATTTCATGATCTTATCAAATGAACTGGAATATTTCTTCCTAATCTATCCTCTGGAAAATTTTGCATACGACAGGAATCACTTCTTGTTAATTATTGGGTTGGCCAAAAAGTTCATAGGTTTTTTTTTCCGTAAAATAAAAGACACATTTTTCATTTTCACCAATAACATTATTGATTTGGATATTTTGAGTACGTCAGCTATCTCCTTTGTAGTAGAATGTCGATTGTTCTCAATTATGTTGATTTGATCGCTATCAACTTCAACTGGTCTAGCCATCATGGAGCACCGTCCAGCAAGAAATCCTACCAGGAAACTTCACAAACCACTTTCGACATATTCCATCACAGCATCTTCTCCATGCACTGCACAAATTTCTTTTTGCATTTCAGTTGCATTTTTAACTTTCTTAAAATAATAAAGCATAATATGCCAAAATGTTGTGTATTTTCTTCCATCTTCGACATTAAAATAATTACACAAAAATTTACCAGTTTTGATAAGTGCTTTTAATGCATGCTGATATGACAGTTGCCACAATAAAATATAACAAAATTGTTTCAAATGAAGTTAAAGACAACTAAACACTACGAGAGCCATCTTTTGGAAAAAACCAAATGAACTTTTTGGCAAATCCAGTATTTGGAAAAGTCACTGGTAAAGCCATCAGGGTCTGAGATTATCTTTGTTAAGAGATCTTTGGTTACTGAATTCACTTTATTTATAGAATAATTTTTAACTTTTATTATACTTTGATTCACTTTGGGAAAGTTGTATTTTCCTAGGAATTTGAACATTTTTCTATAGTTTCAAATTTATTGACAAAAACTAATCATAATACCATCCATATGTTTACCATCTGCAGCACCTATATTTATGGTTCCTTTTGCATTCTTTATATAGATTATTTGTCTGTTCTCCTTTTACATGTGATTAAACTTGCCAGAGGTTAGTCAACTTTATTGATCTTTACCCTCCAAAACACCCAACTTTTGCCTTTGTTGATACTTTTTCTTGTATATTTGTTTTCTAAGTCATTAATCTCAGCTCTTATATTTATTACATTCTCTCTTATATAATTTTGAGCTTATTTTGCTATACTTTTATAACTTTACAAACTATACAAATACATGGTTGACATTAATTTTCAGCCTATTTTCTAAAATGAACATATAAGTCCATGAATTTGTAGTGTTTGTCTTAGCTATATTCACTTAGATGTCTATTTAATATTATCATTACTATTAAGTTAAAAATGTCCTCTAAATCTCTCTAACTTCTAATCACAATTTCCACTTATGAATTTTTGTTTGTACAGTGAATTAGAGATTATAAAATTGCGTTTCCTGGTTTCCTATTATATGGAGATTTTATTGTTAATTTTTTTCTTTTTTTTTCTTTTTCTTTTTTTT
>PVJI01028302.1:5672-16768 GCA_004026765.1 Micronycteris hirsuta
CTTTCATGACTTGGAATACTTCTCTCCAGCCCCTTCTTGCCTGTAAGGTCTCTTTTGAGAAATCAGCTGACAGTCTTATGGGCATTCCTTTGTAGGTAACTGTCTCTTTTTCTCTTGCTGCTTCTAGGATCCTTTCCTTATTTTTGATCTTGGGTAATGTAATTATGATGTGTCTTGGTGTGTTCCTCTTTGGGTCCAAGTTCTTTGGGACTCTCTGAGCTTCCTGGACTTCCCAAAAGTCTATTTCCTTCACCAGCTTCGGGAAATTCTCCACAATTATGTGTTCAAATAGGTTTTCAATTCCTTGGATTTCTTTTCTCCTTCTGGCAGCCCTATGATCCGTATGTTGGGGCGTTTGCAGATGTCCTGGAGGTTTCTGAGCCCCTCCTCCATTTTTTGAATTCTTGTTTCTTCATTCTTTTCTGGTTGGATATTTTTTTCTTTCTGATGGTCCACTCTGTTGATTTGAGCCCCAGTTTCCTTCTTATCCCTATTGGTTCCCTGCAGATCTCTCCTCATTTGTTCAAGCAATTTCGATAATTTTTTGTCGAATTCTGTAAGCATCCTGATTACTAGGGTTTTAAACTGTGCATCTGATACGTTGGCTATCTCTTGGTCGGTTAGCTCTGGAGCTTTGATCTGTTCCTTTCTTTGGGCCATTTTTTTCCCTCGGTGCACCTGTTATTGTAAGGGGGGCGTAGCCTTGGGGTTCACCTGGGCAGGGAAACTCCCGGTAGTTGAGCCTGTGGGGGCGGAACCTGGGAGGACAATGGAGCCTGCTCTGCTCTCTGCACAAACACCGCCTCCTGCAAGCAATTCGAGCCCCTCTGCGCTGGCTCCGGGGGTCGCTCCGGGGTCAGTGGACGGGCTGCACAGCTCCAATCCCCCGCAGGTCTCCCCAGCAAACTCTCCTACGAGGTCGAGAGTTCCTCCTGCTACTGGCTCCACCCCCACAGGTGCTCTCAATCTGCGCGGATGGGTTGTGCCCTGCTTTCTCTCCCGGTCCGTCTGCCCGCAAATGCGGACCTGCCCGGTCCACCAGTCTCAGCCCCGCTGGGTCCAGATGAGCCAGGCGCTGGCCACACTTGGGTCAGGGCCCCCCCCGTCCCGGTGTGCTGCAGCCGCGCGTGAACCGCCCCTTTAACCGCGGACCTGCCGTCTGCTCACCAGCTCACTGCAGAGTTGCCGAGCGCTCTCCCTCTGCCCTGCTCCTCCCGGCTCACCAGACTGGATGAATGTATCTTTTTTAATTCCATGGTTGTTGGACTTCCTCTCAATTCGATTTTCTGTCAGATCTGGCTGTTTTTGGTTGCATAAATTTCTGATTTTTCCTTGTTTGGTTGTGCGAGGCAGCACGGCACATTCACCTATGCCGCCATCTTAGGAAGTCCAGAAGTTCATATTTTTTTAATAAATTTGTCCATTTCACCTAGGTTTTCAAATTTCTTGGCATATAGTTCTTCATAGTAATTTCTTACAATCCTTTGTATTTCTGTGGTATCAGTTGTAATCTCTCCTCTTTCATTTCAGATTGTGTTTATTTGGGTCCTCTATCTTTTTTTCTTGATAAATCTGCTTGTCAGTTTTGTTTATCTTTTCAAAGCACCAGCTCCTGGATTTATTGATCCTTAGAATTGTGCTTTTAGTCTCTATGTCATTTAATTCTGCTCTGATCTTGGTTATTTCCTTCCTTCTACTTGCTCTGGGGTATCTTTATTGTTGTTCCTCCAGTTCTTTTAGGTGTAGTGTTAGGTTGTTTATTTGAAATGTTTCTATCTTTTTTAGGTAGGCCTGTATGGCTATGAACTTCCCTCTCAGGACTGCTTTTGCTGTGTCCCATAAGTTTTGGATTGTTGTGACTTCATTTTCATTTGTTTCCAGAAACTTTTTGATTTCTTCCTTAATCTTATTCTTGACCCATTTATTGTTTAATAGCATGCTATTCAATCTCCATGAGCTTGAGTGTTTTTGAGTTTTTTCTTGAGGTTGGTTTCTATTTCCAGTCCCTTGTGGTCAGAGGAAATGATTGGTATGATTTCAATTTTCTTGAATTTGTTGAATCTTGTTTTGTGCCCTATCATGTGGTCTATCTTTGAAAATGTTCCATGTGCATTTGAAAATAATGTGTACTTTGCTTCTTTGGGACGAAAGACTCTATATATTTCAGTTAAGTCCATTTCATCTAGGTCATTGTTCAATTCTGAAATATATTTGTCATTATTTTGTTTGAAAGACCTATCCATTTTTGACAGTGGGGTGTTAAAATCCCCTACTATAAATGTCTTGCTGTCAATATCTTTCTTGAAGTTCTCCAAGATTTTCTTTTTCTTTGGGTGCTCTTATGTTGGGTGCACATATATTTACCATGGTTATGTCTTCTTGATGGATTATTCCCTTGAGTATTATGAAGTGTCCTTCTGGGCCTCTTTTCATGGCTCCTTTTTTTTGAAGTCTATTTTGCCTAATATTAGCATTGCTACCCCGGCTTTTTTCCCTGTCCATTTGCTTGGAAAATTTGTTTCCAGCCCTTCACTTTCAGTCTGTGTAGGTCTTTTGTCCTGAGGTGTGTCTCTTGTAGGCAGCATATGTGCAGGTCATGCTTTCTTATCCATTCAGCTACTCCATGTCTTTTGATTGGGGCATTTAATTGATTTATGTTTAAGGTTATTATTGATATGTACTTATTCATTGCCATTTTTTCGTACTTGTGTTTCTCTCTCTCTCACTGTTTTTATTCCTGTTCTTAGACCCTTTAGCATCTCTTACAGAGCTGGTTTGGAGGAGGTATATTCTTTGAGGCTTTTTTTGTCTGGGAAGCTCCATTTTTAGCCTTTCATTTTAATTGAGAGCCTTGTTGGATAAAGCAGTCTTGGTTGCAGGCCTCTGTTTTTCATTTCTTGGAATATTTCTTGCCACTTCTTTCTGGTTTGGAGTGTTCCCACGGAGAAGTCAGCTAGTAGCCTTATCAGGGCTCCCTTGTATGTTACTTCCTGTTTTTCCCTTGCTTCCTTTAAGATTCTGTGTTTGTCTTGGAATTTTGCCTTTTTAAATTATGATGTGTCTTGAAGTGGGCCCCTTTGGGTTCCTCTTGATTGTGATTCCCTGTGTCTCCTGGATTAGTGTGACATTTTCTCTCATCAAAGTAGGGACATTTTCCATCATTACTTTTTCATACAGGTTTTCTATCCCTTGCTCTTTTTTTGTTTCTGGTACCCTATTATATGGATATTATTATGTTTCATGTTTTCCTGCAGTTCCCTTAACACCTCTTCATTCTTTCTGGATCTCTTTTCCTTTTCTTGCTCTTTCTGGTTGTTTTTTTCTACCTTATGTTCCAGTCACTGATCCAATCCTCTGCTTCATCTAACCTGCTTTTGATTCCTTCTACTGTGTTCTTCATTTCAAAAATTATATTCTTCCTTTCCTCTTGGCCCTTATTGATAGTTTCTTTTTCCTTTTTCATGTTGATATATTTTGCAGTGAGTTATTGTAGTTTCCCTTTAGTTTTTGGTAATTCTTGTTGAGCTTCCTGAGAACCATTGCTTTGAACTCAATATCTGATAGTTGACTTGCCTCTATTTTATTTAGCATTCTTTCTGAGGCTTCCTCCTTTCCTTTCATTTGGGAATTGTTTTCCCAATTGTTTGTGAGACTCTTCTTGTTAGCCTCTGCTTCTTAAATTGATATGTTCTGACTTCCTGGGTTTATGGTGTGAACTTCTATGGTAGAAGACCTGTGAGATTCAGTGGTGCAGTCTCCTTGATCTCCTGAACTCACTGGTCTTGGGCTTTCGTTTATGTTGGCTCTTTGTATGTCTTTGGGCTTGACTGTTTGTGGGTCTTTCTTTGGTGGATCCTTCCCTCCAGCTAGGTACCTGGGGGTCATTCCAACCAGCATGTCTTGTATTCTGTTGTGCAAGTGGACAAGTTCTGTTGAAGCTGGTTCTTCTGTAAGTACAAGGTTTTGAGGTTTCTGTCTTGCTCTTGTTCAGTTGTTTGTTCTGGGTAATTTCTCCACCATTTAGTTGCATTTCCAGATCGGTCCTGGGTTGAGGTTAGTGTGGCTTCCACTCCCTCCTTCACCTTCTTCCATTGTTATCTGTTGGTGGTTCCTTTGTTGGTGGGTTTCCTCTTCCAGCAGGTATACTGGTGTTCACACCTCCTACCTACTTATCTGATTTTTCAATGTCCTCTACAATTTGTGGTCTCCAATCTTCATGTATGCTGGGATACCATTGGCTGTTCACTCTGTTCCTCGGATCAGGTAGGTGTTTCACCTGTGCACAAGGGGAAGTAGACTCTGCTCACCTATGTTGCGGCCATCTTCCCCTTCTCCTAGATCTTTCACCTGGGCACTGCAGGACAAGGAAAGAATCCTCAGGAGAAAACAGTCCAACCCCGAACCCAATTTCAAAATTCATGCTTCCAGAACTATAAGACAAGGAAAGGGTCCTCAGGAGAAAATCATCCAGCTCACGACCTGATCTCAAAATTCGAACTTCCAGAATGGTAAGGCAGGGAATGGAGAAAAAACATGGCAGACTGTGGGGGTGCGATGCTATTTTCATTCTTTTAAAATGTATCTTAAGCCTTCTTTCTGGGATAATTTCTTTTTGCTTGAAGATGTCCCTTTAGTGAGGGTTTGATGATAATGAATTTTTAGTGTTTGATTTTTTTCTCTCTGAAAATGTCTTTATTGTTTCTTTTGAAGTCAGCTGATATTCTATTTACTATATGACTTTAAAGGCAATGTACTTTCTTTTCCAGGCTAACTTTTAAGATTCTTTTCTTTGGTTTTTGTTTTCATAAATTTTACTATATTGTGGCTTTACTTGTATATTTTTACAATTTATCCTACTCAGGTTCATAGGGCTTCTTGTAATTGTGCCTTTATGTCCTTCATCAGGCTTGGAGAGCATTTAGTCATTATCTCTTCAAAAATTCCTTCTGTACTGTTCTCTCATGTTTCTCCTTGTAGGATTCCAATGACTCTATGTTAGACCTTCTCAATAAATCACATGTTTATCTCTCTTATGTATTTTATATATTTTTGACTTTCTGGGTTTCATTCTAGATATTTTCTTCAACAGTATCTAAACTAGTGAGTTTTGTCTATTTTCCAGTGCTAGCATTTCTAATGTGCTTGCTCTCTTATGCATGCTCACTCCTCACACACCATTTATGTGATGGAATTCTCATATTTCTTTCATCTAGTTGAACATATTCATCATAGCTGTTTGAAAGTTTAAGTGTCTCAAATATTTGTAGTCCCAGTAAACAAGTATTTCTAAATTGGCTTATAATTTTATATACAATAAAAATAGTTTGTGCATTGCAAAGTATTTGGGGAAATGTACACAATTGTATAATTACTACCCCAATAAGATATAAAATAGCATACCACAGAAGCAAATTCCCTTATGCCCATTTTCAGTCAACCCACTACCCCAAAAGAAAAAAAAAGCATTGCTTTGGTCTCTAACACTATACCTTAATTTTGCCTGTTTGGGAATTTCATATAAATAAAACCATATATTTTATAATACTATTTAGTGTCTGGATTTTTCGTTTGACATAATTTTCAGATTCATCTATAGTGTTATATGAATCAATAGTCATTAATACACTGGATTAATATGCCATGATATATTCACCCATTCACTCGTAGATGTACATTTGGATGTTTTCTGGCTTGTGACTGTTATAAATAAAGCTATTATGAACATTCTTGTATAGGCATATTTTTATTTCATTTGGGTATATACCTAGGAGTGAAATACCTATATATTTAGGGTAAATGTACTATTTACTTTATAAAAAGCAGCCAAATTATTTTTCTTAAGTAGTTTACATCCTCACCAACAGTGTGAGAGTTTTAATTGCTTATCAACCTCACAAATATTTGGAATTGTTAGTGTTTTTAATTTTAGCTATTCAGTATTTATAAAGTGATATCTTCATGTGGTTTTACTTTGCATTTCCCATATAAAATGAATAACTATATTTGCATATGCCTATATGCATTTATACATTTTATTGGTTAAGTGTCTTTTTCCAATTTTTATAACTGGATTCTTTGAATTTATTATTTAATTGAAGGAGCTCCTTACATTTGTGGAATAGATGCTTTGTCAGATCTGTGTACACATAAAATATATTCTTCCAGTTTATGGTTTTTCTTTTCATTTTCTTAATATTATGCTTTGATGAGTGGACATTTTTAATTTTGATGAAGTCCAACTTATTCTTTTTCTTCACTATTATTATTTTCTTGTGCACTAAAGAATTTTTGCCTTCCAAAAGTTGCAAAGATATTGTCTTATATTTGGTTCTAAGAGCATTATATTTTTAGTTTTTATATTTAAGACCATGATCAATCTCAAATTAATTCTCTGCAATGCCATCTCTGTCATAAAATAAGTTTTCATATACATGAATCTACGTTTACTCTCTCTATGATATTTTATTTATTTTTCCTTTTACCTTGTGCTAGTAACATATTTCCTTAATTACTGTAGTTTTTAAATTATTTTTGACATTTTGCAGGGCAATTACCTCTACTCTGTTCTTCTGTAGGAGGATATTGGCTATTCTTGGCTCTTTGTTCTTCCATAAAAATTCTACAATGACTTTTTAAATTAATGTTTTATCTTAGAGGTTTACATCAATATAGTTAGTATAAATATGAACTCTAACTCATGTGAGGCCATGTTTGAATGAAAAAATAAATTCTTAAGAAACCCTATATTTTACAGAGCCCACACCAAAACAGATATGCTTCCTTATTCTCTGCCTGCACTGATTACTGTATTTTTCTAGTGCTCTTTGGTATTGAGGGCATAACCCTTCCATTGTATTAGATTTATGGGACAAATTCTTGTGTTTGTTTCTTATGGCTACTGTTAACTAATTACCACAAATTTAGTGGTTTAAAACAACACAAATATATCCTCTTACAATTCTGGACATCAGAAGTCAGAAGTCAGTTTTATTGGGTTAAAGTTGAAGTGTCAACAGGGCTTCACTACGTCTGGAGGGTCTAGAGGGATAATCTGTTGCTTTTTCCAGTTTCTAAGTCTTCACTACTTGGCTCATGAGCCCCCTCCTCCTCTTTCAAAGCCAACAGTATAGCATCTTCAAATCTCTCCTGTTTCCTTCACCTCATTGCCTTCTGCTCTGTAGTCAAGCACCCCTCTGCCTCACTCTTATAAGAACACTTGTGATTGCATTTAAGGCCCATCCAGATAATCCAGGATAATTTTCTTATCTTGAGATCCTTAATTTAGTTCACATCTGCAGTCTCTTTTGCTACATAAGGTAACACAAATTCCAGGGATTAGGACATGGATATCTTTGTGGATCATTAATCATCTTACCACAGTCCTAATTATATCCCTTAACTTCACTCAGGCTCAAAGCCTTTCTTTTGTAACCTTAAAACTCAAACTCTTATTTACCAAAACTAGTAGTTCATCCACTCTTCTTTCTCCTACAATAGTATCAGATCATGTGATTAACATTCCAGTTTTCACTTCTTTATACTATTTGGGTCCCCTAGTGTTTCCTTTAATTTCTTATGAGCTCATATATTTTTAAAACTGTTTTCTATGTTTTAACTAGATTTTCTAGGATTTTGTAAAGAAAGATTTTTCAAGGTATCTAGTTTGTTATATTTTAAAAACTGGACATCTTTAATCTACTTCTGTATAAATTCTTCTGCCTCTACTTCACTAGAACTGTTCTTTTCAAAATCCTAACAACTAAGCATATCACCATACCCAACAGACAGTTTCTGTCTGTATCTTACCTAAACACACATTAGAATTCACCCCAGGTTATTATTCCCTGCTTCTTGAAGCACTGTTCCTCTCTTGACTTCCATGATAATATACTCTAGTTTATTTTCCTTTCCCCATTTTATAGGCTATTTTCTCTCTCTCTCAAATGCTATCTCCTCCTCTACCTGACGTAAAATGCTGCTTATTTCTGAACTATCATTTACTATTTATCTGTACAATATTGCTTCTATAATATTGGTAGGAAATATTGACTTTCTATGTGGGTATGCAACAAATCCAAGTATATGACTCACAGCCACCATGCCATGGAGGACGGTTAGTAGGCTAAAAGAGTTAATTTATATGTATCTCCTAAAAAATCTTACACTGGAAAAAATAGACAGAAAATGTTTTATATGTTGTAAGGGAAAAGAACTAATGGTATGCAAGTCTCTCCCTAGTCATCAGTAAATTCACACTTAAGAAAAATTTTCCAATTGTAGGTACTATTGAAAAACCTTTTAAACTTTGTTTAGCCTTTACTAAATACCAGATAATCTATACTTTCAAAAAGGCTAGAGGAGAAGCAACAAAGTTAGATGTGCATACAAAAAAAAATGGGTTATAAAAATGCCCCCAATCCACCCATCTGTTGTCAGCTTAGTTTCCCACCCTTTACCTTCCCGAGTCTGCCTACTAATTTTCCCTTTTTTACTAAACTCTCCAACATTCCTCAGCTCCTGGAGCAAACCTGACTGAGACAGAAGCATTTCAGTAACCTTACTACTCCAATACTCTTCTTATTCCCACTTTCTTGTTAAGAATTCAGTTGCATGAAATACCAGGATCCAATGATAATGATGCTGGGCTCAGGTGTTGCTCCCATTATCTCCAGTAGTGGTTCTTCTGTCTTCCTCACACCTACTCTGAGTGCCCATTATAAGACTTTGGAAATTTCTCCTCCTCATTCTCCATAAAACAACACTCACCAAAGACCGTGCGGGCAGGGACAGACTCTCTGTTGAGCCAGAAAGACACTTGTGACAGAATGACAGTCATGATACATGGCAAGTAGGTCTGGATCACAAAGTAGCCAATTTTTCGCTTGAGATGAAAGTGGGTTGTCATGACGACATATTCTCCTGGAGAGAGATTAACATTAAGTATTATGTAGCTGAACAAATATTGTTGGATCGAGGCAGGCTCCAATTCATTTCACAAAGCTCCTTAACCTTATATTCAAAACAAGACATCTTGGCATCTCCCAAGTCCACAAAACCAGACCTCATGAAGTAGTGAGGGACTTTTTTTTTTGGTGAAAATATATGCTAACAGTCACCAACAGAGTTTGCTCAGAGTGGTTTTGATATAAAGTTATTCAAATAAATTAGCATCCTCATTTAAATAAATGTAATAAGAAATCACCTCTTCTACAGCATTTGCTATATTATTAGCAGTCTTTTAGAATTTTTACATCTTTAAAATATTTAATCTTAACAACAACCCTATGAGGTAGGTACTATCATTATCCTCACTCTATGGGTTAATAAACTGACAGAGACTGAGCAACTTCCACATGGTTACCCAGTTAGTAAGTAGTGGAGCCCAAATTCAAGGAAAAATGTGTTGGCTCCACAGTTTATGCTTTCTAACCACTATTCAAGTGGATTCAAATGGATTTATTTGGGTTACAACCAAAAGTTATGGCAGAATATAGGCTGGCCTATATAAGCTCACTCCAAAATAAGAGTGAAAACTTATTAAGATCTTACTATGTGCCAAACAACTTTGAGTGTCCTTGAAGTATTTACTTTACAACATCCCCACAACCCTGTAAGGAAAGTACTAATTACCCCTTATTGTTAAATCCAATAGTTAATCACTCTTCCTGGATTTGTCAGAAGCATTTTACACAGTTCAGCACTCCATCCTCCTGGAATGACTCTGTTCACTGAATTTCTAGACCATGATGTCCTTCTGGTTTCCCTCCTACCTCATTACCTCTCCAATCTTCATTGCTGGTTTCTTTAAATTTCTGAACACTTGAGCATGCCAGGACTCATTCTTGTACTCTTTTCTGTCTCATTCACTGCCTTTACATTCTCAGTCTGTGTCTTTAAAGAATACCTTAAACTCTGATAACTCCCCAATGTATATCTTTCAACTGAGCTTTCTACTTGTTATGGGTTGAATTGTGTCTCCTGGAAAGGGTATGGCAAAGTCCTAACCCTGAATTCCTCAGAATGTGATCTTCTTTAGAAATAGGGTTGTTGTAGATATAATTAGTTAAGATGAGGTCATATTGGAGTAGGATGGGCTGTAACCTATTATGACTGAGACTCATAAAGACAGACACACACAAGGTGATGTGTGATGACATGTGATGATAGAGGCAGAGACTGGAGTGATGAATCACAAGTCATGGAGTGCCACAGATTGCCAGCAACCTTTGGAAACTAGGAGAAAGAAGTACAGAACAGATTCTCTTTCAGAACCTCCAAAAGGAACCAACTCTGCCAATAAGTTTGTTTCAGAGTTCTAGCCTCCAAAAATGAGGGACAATAAATTTCATTGTTTTAAGCCACCCAGTTTGTCATACTTTGCTACGTAAGCCTAGGGTTCCCTGCAAGAGTCTAGACCTATGTATTCAATTACCTATCAGACTTTACCACTTGGGGATCTAACAGGTGTCTTGACCTAAGATGTCCAAATCATAGCTTTTATTCTCCCTATCTTCCGCACCCTCCAACTGGCTCCTCCAACATATATTTCCCCACCTCAGTAAATGGTAGCCCCCAGGAGCACAGGCCAAAATAAAATTCTTCAAAAATTTAGCATCATCATTGACTTCTCTCTCTTTCTTCCTTTCTCCCTTGTATATGCCTCTGTGTGTGCACATACACACAAACACAGGTACCCACTCAATTAGCAAACTCTGACTGTTCTTTCTTCAAGTACTGTACATCCATAATTTTTAAAAAATTTTTATCAGGGTTTCTACTTTGTTTTTCTAAAATATATTTTATTGATTGTGCTATTACAGTTGTTCCATTTTCCCCCTTTATTCCCCTCCACCCCGCACCCCCCCATTCTCCACCCTTTAGTTTTTGTCCATGGATCATACATATAAGTTCTTTGGCTTCTACATTTCCTATACTATTCTTAACCTCTCCCTGTCTGTTTTCTACCTACCGTTTATACTACTTATTCTCTATACCTTTTGCCCCTCTCTACCCCTCCTACTCCCCTGTTGATATCCTTCCATACCTTATATAAATCCCTTTAACATTTCATATAACAAAGGCTGGGTGATGATGAA
>PVJI01028303.1:0-19826 GCA_004026765.1 Micronycteris hirsuta
GGGAGTATTTTCTTTAGCGCAAGTACTGTGTACTACAAGTGCGTTTTTATGTTTCCCTCACCTACCTTTAGCATGCCAGGAAGACTCTTACCTCAGGGCCTTTGCACTTGCCCCACAGATCTTCATTCCTGGCTCTCTCACTTCCTTTGAGCCTTTGTTTAATATATATAATTAAACAAAGTACATTCTCTAGAAGTCTGCCTTGACTACATTATTTGAAAGTATACTTTCTTCTCTAAGACAATAATTCAGAAATTATAGAAATAATAAGATAAAAATGAAATAATAAATAAATAATAAAGTGAAAAGGAAAAAAATCTTTTCCCAAGACTGAAGCAAAAGAGAAGGCTTTAAAAAATGAGAAGGTAGTCCTGGCTGGTCTGTCTCAGTGGATTGAGTGCCAGACTGCAAACCAAAGGGTCGCCAGTTCAATTCCCAGTCAAGGCACATGCCTGGGTTGTGGGCCAGGTCCCCAGTAGGGGGTGCTTGAGAGGCAACCACACATTGATGTTTCTCTCCCTCTCTTGCTCCCTCCCTTCCCCTCTCTGAAAATAAATAAATAAAATCTAAAAAAACAAACACCCCCCGCCCCCCAAAAAAAGCAAGAAGGCCATGCAGAAAGAAGTTGACAAGGAGAAAAAGTTCTATCCATCTCTCACTTTCTGGTGGCCAAGGACACTGCAACTCTGAAGGCAGACCATGTATCTTCAGAAGAGTGGTCCCAGGAAGACTAAGCTTGACCACTGTGCTTCCCTTGAGTTGCCCCCAGTTTCCAGGTGGGTGATGAACAAATGGAGAACAACACTGCACATGCTCTGTATGGTTGTCAAGGGCAGAGCTAGCAAACTGTGAAGAAGCTCTGTGAACCCTGATGTGGCCAAGGTCAACACCCTGAGGACAGCAGAACCCACACCTGATGCTAAAACTACCATGATGCTTTAAATTCTGCTGACAAAACTGTGATTGTCTAAAAAGAGTCTACCTCATTAGTTTTAACATACTATGCTTTCTCTGTGAATGGAAGAAAAGAAATTACAACTGTGCTCTCAATACACACATACCTACTTTATTCCTCTTCTCTGCTTTATTTTTCTCAGCAGCACTTTTTACAACCTGATAAATGTATTTTAATTCTTTATTTCCTTACTGGTTTTTTCATTAGAATGTAACCCCCGCCCCCCATTAAGGATAAGGAGTTTTGTTTGTTCTTCTGTTCCCTATGTACCACTCCCTAACCCCACCTCTTAGAAAATCACCTGGCACAATACAGGTGCTTTACAATATTTGTTGAATGTATGAATGAACAAGTGAATAGTTCCCACCTGACTGCAAACTTCTCAAGATGTTGGACGATGAAGAGAGAAGATGGTGGTGAGATATGTGGGAGCAGAGTCTTCCCCCTGCACATGGGTGAAACACCTAGTCAATCTTCTGAGGAACAGAGTGAACAGGCAACAGTTCCCCAGCATATATGAAGATGTGAGACCAGAAATTGTAGGGGGCATAGAAAATCAGGCCCCAAGCGGCATTTCCAGCAGTGGAGCGGAAGGCCCTGTGCCCACACTCGAAGCCCTGGAGAGAATGCACACCCACTGTGCAACCGGTAGCTAATCGTCAGGCCACACCCGCAGGCCTGGGACAGAGCGTGCCTGACCCCTGCGCCCCCAGGGAAGCAGCAGTGGAGGTGCGCACTGGCATCTGCAGCAGCAGCCACAGCAGAACCCCTGCACTGCAATGAGGGAGTTAGCAATCCCCAGAAGGATTTAACACAGTGGGGAGGCCGAATTTGCCTGAAGGGGCGCTGAGAGTCCCTAGCATCTAGGACAGCAAAGAGCGAGAATTGGTGCACTTCAAGGACAGCGCAACTGGTGGACTGAAGGCCTAGGCTGGGCACAGAAGAGCAATGAACTGAGGGACTGTGCTAGGGGCTGGTCGAGTGCTGCTCACAAAGGGAGAAAAGCGAAACCAATTCCCCCTTAGTCTGTTGCAGCCAGGAAGACCAGCAGAACTGGCTTGGCCAGTTTGAAGCCAGTGGGAGGCTTTTTTTTTTTTTTTAAGTAATTACTTTTCTTGTAACTCCTTCTTCCTCTCTTTCCTTCTTTCTTTTTTTTAAAATTTATTCTTCCTTTCTCTCACTTTTTATCTCTCTTTTTTTTTAAATTCCCACAAGTGAGACAATAAAACCTGAAACTGAAAAGACCAGAGTTGGACCCAAAGAGGGGTCACCTCAACAGCCTTGACAGTGAGACAAATTACACTTTGCTACTGCAGAGTACTTGCAAGTTATTGTATATTTGTATTATTTTTTCATTACTCTTACATCTTTCATTTTACTAGTATTTTTGTATTTTTCATCTTTTGTTTAGTGTTCTTCACTTGGCTGGTTAAATTGCATTGTTTTGATTGATTTCCCTTGTTCTCTCTTTCACATTGTATTTTGAATTTACTGTCTTTCACTTCACTTGTGTTCCATTAGCACACTACTCTAGGTTCTGTACTTCCTATTCTTGTTATCCAGATCACATAGAGTCTGTCATATGATTGTTGCTCCATTATTGTTATAAATAATTGCTGCTCCATACAATTGTAAATACTACACAGCACCCCTCCCAGGTCCTAGCCCACTCTACTTTTTCATGAACTTTACTTCTGTTGTGGTTAACTCTATTCTCTCACACACTACACTTATTTTCTGTTCTTTATTCTCATTTTGCCTCATAATCTGACCTCCCACAAGCTCACTGCTTTCTACATCCAACTCATAATCCTTCTCCCCTCTAACAAGAGTCTTACCTATTTTACACCCTTTCTTAAAAGTGGTTAGTTGGGTGAAATAGCATGGTTAACACTATACATACACAAAGGATCTCCTATCTCTTCTCTAAGGGTTGGTACTTTAAATATCATAGAATACACTCCTGCTGTCTTAAACTGTTTTGCCTTCCCCCTCCAACTGATCACAAAAAAGAGTAGGTAGAAGCTGTGAATACCAGGATACCTGCTGGAAGAGGAAACCCACAAACAAAGGAACCACCAACAGATAACAGTAGAAGAAGGTGAAGGAGGGAGTGGAAGCCACACTAACTCAACACAAGACCTATCTGGAAATACAACTAAATGGTGGAGAAATTACTCAGAACAAACAACTGAACAAGAGAGATTCCTCAAAACCTTGTACACATGGAAGAATCAGCTTCAACACAACCTGCCCATGCCTGCACAACAGGATAAAACAGGTGGTGGATAGAGTGATCTTCAGTTAACCAGCTGGAGGGAAGGACCCACCAAAGAAAGACCCAACAACAATCAAAACCCAAAGACATACAGAGAGCCAACATAAATGACAGTCCAAGACCAGCAAGCTGAGGAGATAAAGGAGACTGCACCACCGAATCTCACAGGTCTACTACCATAGAAGTTCATACCATGTGAGAAGTTCACACAGGGAGTCAGAACAGATCAATTTAAGAAACAGAGGCTAACAAGAAGAGTCTCACAAACAATGGGAAGAAAAAGAAACAATCCCCAAATGAAAGGAAGAAAGGAAGCCTCAGAAAGAATGCTAAATGAAATAGAGGCAAGTCAACTATCAGATATTGAGTTCAAAGCAATGGTTATCAGGAAGCTCAGTGAGCTCACAGAGAATTACCAAAAACTACAGGGAAAATACATGAACTCACTGCAAACAATATCAACATGAAAAAGGAAATAGAAACTATCAATACGGGCCAAGAGGAAATGAAGAATACAATTTCTGAACTGAAGAACACAATAGAAGGAATCAAAAGCAGGCTTAATAAAGCAGAGAATCGGATCAGTGAGCTGTAGGACAAGGTAGAAAAAAACACCCAGAAAGAGCAAGAAAAGGAAAAGAGGCTCAGAAAGAATGAAGAGGGGTTAAGGGAAATGCAGGACAACAGGAAATGTAATAATAGCCACATAACAGGGATACCAGAAGGAGAAGAAGAAGAGCAAGGGATAGAAAACCTGTTTGAACTTCCGGCAAGATGGAGGCATAGGTGAACATGCTGTGCCTCCTCACACAACCAAACAAGGAAAAAACCAGCAATTTACTTAAACAAAAACAGCCAGATCTGACAGAAAATTGAACTGAGAGGAAGTCTGACAACCAAGGAGGTAAAGAAGACACGTACATCCAGTCTGGTAAGCCCGGCAGAGCAGGGTGGAGGGAGAGCGCGCGGCCACTCAGCAGCCAGCTGGGAAGAGAGAGAGCACGCAGCGACTCTTTGGTGAGCCGGTGAGCAGACGTCAAGACCGCAGTTTGTGGAGCAGTTCTGGCAGCGCTGCAGCACACCAAGACGGGTGTGCCTGACCAAAATGCGGCCAGCGCCCAACTCACCGGGACCTAGCGGGGCCAAAACTGGAGGACCGGGCAGATCCGCATTCACGTGCAGACAAACCGGGAGAGAAAGCAGGGTGCAACCCATTGACACAGGGAAATAAAACCTCAAACCGCCAATTGAAAACACCCGTGGGGGTGGAGGCGGCGGCGGGAGGAACTCTTGGCCTCACAGGAGAGTTCGCTGGGGAGACCCACGGGGACTTGGAACTGTGCAGCCCGTCCACTGACCCTGGAGCGATCCCGGAGCCAGTGCAGAGGGGCTCAACTTGCTTGTGGGAAGCTGTGTGGGTGATGAGAGCGGAGCAGGCACCATTGTTCTCTAAGGTCCCGCCCCCATAGGCTGCGTCACAACACTATGACCGTGAGTTTCCCTGCCCTGGCGAACACCTAAGGCTCCACCCCTTAAAATAACAGGCGCACTGAGGGGAAAAAAATGGCCCAAAGGAAAGAACAGATCAAAGCTCCAGAACTAACCAACCAAGAGATAGACAACCTATCAAATGCAAAGTTTAAAACACTGGTAATCAGGATGCTCACAGATTTCAACGAAAAATTATTGAAATTGCTTGAACAAATGAAGGATAATATAAAGAAAATGGGGAGAGATCTGCAGGGAACCAATAGGGATAAGAAGGAAACTGGGACTCGAATCAATGGAGTGGACCAGCAGAAAGAAAAAAACATCCAACCAGAAAAGAATGAAGAAACAAGAATTCAAAAAATGGAGGAGGGGCTCAGAAACCTCCAGGACATCTGTAAATGGCCCAACATATGGATCATAGGACTGCCAGAAGGAGAAGAAGACCACCAAGGGATTGAAAACTTATTTGAACACATAATGATGGAGAATTTCCCAAAGCTGGTGAAAAAAATAGACTTTCGGGAAGTCCAGGAAGCTCAGGGGATCCCAAAGAAGTTGGACCCAAAGAGGAACACACCAAGGCACATCATAATTACATTACCCAAGATTAAAAATAAGGAGAGAATCTTACAAGCAGCAAGAGAAAAGGAGACAGTTACCTACAAAGGAATTCCCATAAGACTGTCAGCTGACTTCTCAAAAGAGACTTTGCAGGGAAGAAGGGGTTGAAGAGAAGTATTCCAAGTCATGAAAGGCAAGGACCTACATCCAAGAATACTCTTTCCAGCAAAGGTATCATTTAGAATGGAAGGGCAGATAAAGTGCTTCTCAGATAAGGTCAAGTTCAAGGAGTTTATCAACACCCAGCCTTTATTATATGAAATGTTAAAGGGATTTATATAAGGCATGGAGGGATATCGACAGAGGAGTGGTAGGGGGAGAGAGAGGGAAAAGGTGCAGAGAATAAGTAGCATAAATGGTAGGTAGAAAACAGACAGGGGGAGGTTAAGAATGGTATAGGAAATGTGGAAGCCAAAGAGCTTATGTGTATGACCTATAGACAAAAACTAAAGGGCGGGGAATGGGGGGGGAATGGGAACTGGAGGGGAAGAAAGGGGAGAAAATGGGACAACTGTAATAGCATAATCAATAAAATATATTAAAAAAAAAGAAAACCTGTTTGAAAAAGTAAGGATGGAAAACTTCCTTAACTTGATGAGAAGAAAAGTCACACAAATTGAGGAAACACAGAGAGTCCCAATCAAGAGGAACCCAAAGAGGCCCACTTCAAGACACATCATAATGAAAATGGCGAAATTCCAAGACAAAGAGAGAATCTTAAAGGCAGCAAGGGAGAAACAGGAAGTAACATACAAGGGCATCCCAATAAGGGTAGTGCTGACTTCTCAAGGGAAACGTTCCAAGCCAGAAGAGAATGGAAAGAAATATTCCAAGTAATGAGAACCAGAGGCCTGCAAACAAAGCTACTTTACCCAGCAAGGTTCTCAATTAAGATGGAAGTTCAAATAAAGAACTTCTTAGACAAAAGAAGCCTCAAAGAATATACCTCCTCCAAACCAGCTCTGCAAGAGATTTTAAAGGGTTTGCTTTAAGAAAAAAAACAGTGAAAGACAGAGGAACACAGGTACAAAAAAATTGGCAATGAATAAGTACCTATCAATAATACCTTTAAACGTAAATGGATTAAATGCCCCAAACAAAAGACACAGAATAGTGGAATGGATAAGGAAACATGACCCATACATATGCTGCCTACAAGATACCCACCTCAGGACAAAAGACCTACACAGACTGAAAGTGAAGGGCTGGAAACAAATTTTCCAAGCAAACAAACAAGAAAAAGAGTCAAGGTAGAAAAACCTGTTTGAAAAACAGGCAATACTCATATCAGACAAAATAGACTTCAAAAAAAGGACCATAAAGAGAGACCCAGAAGGACACTTCATAATACTCAAGGGAAGAATCCACCAAGAAGACATGAACATTGTAAATATATATGCACCCAACATAGGAGGACCCAAATACATAAAGAAAATCTTGGAGGACTTTAAGAAAGATATTGACAGCAACACAATTGTAGTAGGGGATTTCAACACCCTCACTGTCAAAAATGGACAGAACTTCCAAAAAAATATCAACAAAGATATTGTGGCATTGAGCAATGCCCTAGATGCAATGGACTTAACTGATATATATAGAGCCTTTCACCCCAAAGAAGATAAATACACATGCTTTTCAAATGCACATGGAACATTTTCAAAGATAGACCATATGATAGGACATAAAACAAGCCTCAGCAAATTCAAGAAAATTGAAATCATATCAAGTATTTTCTCCAACCACAAGGGACAGAAATTTAGAGACCAACCCCAAGGAAAAACACCCCAAACACCCCAAATCATGAAGGTTGAATAGCATGCATGCTATTAAACAACGAATGGGTCAAGAATGAGATTAGGGAAGAAATCAAAAAGTTTCTCAAAACAAATGAAAATGAACTCACCACAATCCAAAACTTATGGGACAGAGCAAAGGCAGTCTTGAAAACAACCACAACTGCCAGAAAATTGAACTGTATGGAAGTCCACAACCAAGGAGTTAAAGAAGAAACATTCATCTAGACTGGTAGGAGGGGCTGAGATGGGCAGCCGGGGTGGAGAAGACTCTAGGCAAGGTGGTAGCTGGCAGACTGGGCAGTCCCATATTTGTGTGCCGATAAACTGGGATGAGCAACTGGGGAGCGAGGGAGACTGCATAACCCAGGGTTCTAGTGTCAGGAAAATAAAACCTCAAAACCACTGGCTATAAAAACCTACAGGGGTGGCAGTGGCGGGATAAACTCCCAGTCTCAGAAGAGAGTCTGTTGGAGGGACTTTTGGCATCCTAGAACATACACAAATCTACCCACCCTGGAATCAGCACCAGAATGGCCCAATTCACTTGTGGGTAGCTGGGGAAGTGACAGAGATCAGGGTGAGAGCTGAGCAAGCAGCATTGTTCCCTCTCTGACCCCTCCCCACATATAGTACCACAATGCACTGAAATGGGTTGCCCCACCCTAAAAAATGCCTAAGACTCCACCCCTTAACAATGTAACAGGTGAGCCCAGACAAAGAAATATGGCCCAAATGAAAGAACAAATCAAAAATCCAGAAAGAGAACTAAGCAACGAGGAGATAGACAATCTATCAGAAACAAAGTTCAAAACACTGGTAATCAGGATGCTCACAGAAATGATTGATTATGGACGCAAAATAAAGGGAGAAGTGAAGGCTATACAAAGTGAAATAAAGGAAAATATACACAGAACTAACAGTGAAGGGAAGGAAACTGTGACTCAAATCAATGATTTGGAACAGAAGGAAGTAATAAACATTCAGCCAGAACAGAAAGAAACAAGAATTGAGGAGTGGCTTAGGAACCTCTAGGATAACTTTAAACATTCCAACATGCAAATCATAGAGGTGCCAGGAGGAGAAGAGGAAGAGCAAAAAATTGAAAACTTAAAAAAAATATATGAAGGAGAACTTCCCCAATCTGGCAAAGGAAATAGACTTCCAGGAAGTCCAGAGAGCTCAGAGAGTCCCAAACAAGTTGGATCCAAGGAGGACCACACCAAGACACATCATAATTAAATTACCCAAGATTAAAGATAAAGAGAGAATTTTAAAAGCAGCAACAGAAAAGGAGACAGTTACCTACAAAGGAGTTCCCATAAGAGTCTCAGCTGATTTCTCAAAAGAAACCTTGCAGGCTAGAAGGGGCTGGAAAGAAGTATTTGAAGTCATGAAAGTCAAAGACCTACATCCAAGATTACTCTATCCAGCAAAGCTATCATTTAGAATGGAAGGGCAGATAAAGTGCTTCTCAGATAAGGTGAAGTTAAAGGAGTACATCATCACCCAGCCTTATTATATGAAATGTTAAAGGGACTTATCTAAGAAAAAGAAGATCAAAAACTATGAACAGTAAAATGACAGCAAATTCACAACTATCAACAACTAAACCTAACAAAAACAAAAACAAACTAAGCAAACAACTAGGAACAGGAGCAGAATCACAGAAATGGTGATCACATGGAGGGTAATTAGCTGGAATGGGGAAAGGGGAAAATGGGGGAAAAGGTACAGTGAATAAGAAGCATAATTTGAAGGTACAAAATAAACAGGGGTAGGTTAAGAATAGTGTAGAAAATGAAGACGCCAGAGAACTTATAAGTATGAACCATGAGTATGAACTAAAGTGGGGGGGGGAATGATAGAGGGAGGGGTGTGCAGGGTGGAGGGGGATAAACAGGAAAAAAAATGGGACAAATGTAATAGCACAATCAATAAAATATACTTTTTGAAAAAGAGAGAGACATCAAAGTCCAGCAGATAAATTTATCCATTCTATGATTGGTAAAACTGAATTGAGGACAACAGGTTGAATCTTTGGTTACAACCCAGTCTGTGCCAAGTCTAGATCATGGATGACTTACCTGGGAGAGACTTGAAAACTCATTTACTCAGAAGCACTGCTCTGAGTGCATTAATCTGCTTTGAGCCCTAGTCATGGGCAGAGATGAATGTATCTTCTAGAAAATAAGCTAAGCCTGAAGTCTACCATGCATATCAGATGGAAGAGGGAGAAAAGTGGACCAAAACACAGCCACTCTATAGCCATCTGGAAACAGTAACAACAGAGCCATGCTAGGTTAGGTCTTCTCCACAATTCACAAAGTCCCCCAACCATCATCTGGGAGGATCCATGGAAGACAAACGGTATTTATGAATCAGAAGATCAAATACTTTTAGATGCAAATTATCTTCCAAATGATCTGACAATGCAATCATATTCAAAATTCAGACGACACTTTTGTAGAAATTGACAACCTAATTCTAAAATTAATATGAAAATGCAAAAATCCCAGAATAGGCAAAATAATTTCAGTAGAGAGAGAGAGAGAGAAAGAAGAAAAGAAAAGAAAGAGGGAGAAAGAAAAGGGCAAAGTTGAGGATTTACACCAAAGACTTGATTTAAAGCAGTGGGTCTCTGTCCAGGGTGACATTGCCCCCTAGAGGATATTTGGCAATGTCTGGAGACGTTTTAAAATTTTCATAACCTGGGGGAGGAGTGCTATTGGCCCAGTGGGTAGAAGTCAGGATGCTGCTAAATATCTTATAGTGCACAGAAGAGACCCTTGTACCACAACACGTGGATCTAAAATGTCAATAGTGCTGCTGTTGAAAAATCCTGCTCATTTTCTACAGTAATCAAGGCAGTGATAACCATGTTTAGCAGAAATAAGTAGAGTTCAGAAATAGACTCTCACAGTTAATTGTTGGTAGAGGTACCAAGGTGATTCAATGGGGAAAATGAGTTTTTTCAATAAATGATGCTGAGATCATTGAAGATCCATATGAGAAAAAATGAACCTCATTCTTCACTTCACACCATATACTAAAAATTAACCTGAAATGGGCAGTGGGACTCCCATACATTGTAAGTAGCACAGACCCATTGGAAAACACGTTGGCAGCTCCTAATAGAAGTAAACATACATTTATCATACAACCCAGAGACCTTGCTCTTATGTATTTAACCAGGAGAAATGTAAAAAAAAGAAAGGATCTCTGCAAAGGTGTGTATGCGAATGTCAATAGATTTATTCATAGTAGCTCCAGACTTTAAATAATCAAAATGTTCATCAATCTGGAAATTATAAAAACTCTGTAAAATAGTGAATCATATCTTCTTAAGAAACTAAGAGAAGACTATATATTTGTCTATGCATGTATATGTGTGTGTATATGAAGGGGGTCAGTGAGGAGGTGTGTTTATCACCTCCATACCCTTTTCCACACTCTTCACTCTTCCTGCAGGTGCAGTTTAACATGATGTCAGTTTCCTTTAACCTAAAGAACTTTTAGCTTTTCTTATAGTGCAGGTCTGCTGGCAACAAGCTCTCTCAGTGTGGATTTATCTGTAAATGTCTTCATGTCAATTTCTTTTTTTCTTAACAGCTTTATTGAGATATGACTTACATGTCATCCCATTCTCCCACTTAAAGTGAACAATTCAATGGCTTTTAGTATATTCATGGAGCTGTGCCTCCGTAATCACCATCAATTTTAGAGCCTTTTCATTACCCTCCCCAAAGAACCCTTTGCCCCTTAGGCATGACCCCCATTTCTTCCATTTCTTGTAGCCCTACACAACCACCAATCTGGTTTTTGTCTGTATGGATTAGCCTATTCTGTACATTTCACATAAAAGGAATCATACCATATGTAGCTGGTTTACTCAGGCCACCCCACTTCCGGTTTGGTTCTGGGCTACAGACACTGAGATGAGAATCAGCACAAAATGTTTATTAGTGAGTGGTCCTGGGTCCAGACTTGGGCTGAGGGAGGAGCTGGGCTATGGTATAGGCAGCTCTGAAGCTAAGGTAGCTCACCGGGCTATCTGGAGTCAGGGTGGGAGCTCAGGCTTTGTATATCAGTCATTGGATGAAGACTGCTACCAGGGAAGGGGTGTGACTGTGGGGAACGGGGCATTCTTCAGCAAAGACAATTCCTAGGGGAGGCTGACAGCTGGATGTCTGGGTGGCATATCACAGCGACTGTGGCCTGGGCTGAGTTAGGAATAGTGGGGAGTGAGGAGGAATGGTGCACTGAAGAGTCTTGTCAGGGCAGAGCTCTCTTCTCTTAAATCTTTATACTTAGAGGAAAAATCTGTCCTTGGTGATTTCTCAAGTTGGACGAGAAGAGGCTAAGATCCTAGCTGAGGTATTGCCAACTAAATGAGGGTTTCTTAGTAAGCAAATCTTGGAAGCGTTTCAGGACAGTGTCAGTGAAGGCACCACCAGCCCTATGCAAAATACCCGATGAGGAGGTAAGTGCTCTGGTTATAGAAGCTGAAGCCCCGAAAAATTGTCCACTGAAGGTTGCTATGGACCCCTACTCTTGATTCCAAATAAGGCAACCAGCCAGTGAAGCGTGGTTAGTGATAGCTAACAGGTTTAACAGGACAGTGGCAATAAGTGGTTGTGGGATTCAGTCACTTTGACTCCATACAGGCCTTTAAAAGCTAAATTAGTTTCTCTGCCTTTTGTTCAAATAGCTTCCTCCTGCTATTCTCCCATTGTCTCTTTTCAGGCATGCCTTTTGTGTTTTTCTCTTCCACTTCTGACTTTTCATTCCTTGCATTTTTCTTCTACTTACTTTTTCTCTCTCTCTTTCCCCTTCTCCCTCTAGCCCCTTTCTACCTCCTTTCTATATGTTACATACATTTCCTCACGTACAATTCACTTTTTGTACCAGCTTTATTGAAATGTCATTTACATACCATACAGTTCTCCCATTTAAAGTAAAAAGTTCAACTGTTTTTATTATATTCCTAAAGTTGTGCAACTAGCACCACAGTCATTTAAAAAATATTCATCATCTCTAAAAGATGCCCTTTGCCCTTTATCACTCATCATCCCATTCCTTCAGCCCTAGGTAAACACTAACCTACTGTCTTTCTCTACAGATTTGCTTATTCTGGACATTTCTTATAAATGGATTTATAAAATATGTGGTCTTTTGTTATTGGCTGCTTTTACTTAGCACTTAGCATAATGTTCTGAAGGCTCATTCCAATTGTATGTATCAGAGCTATATTTCTTTTATGCCAAATAATATTCCATGATATGGATATACCACATTTTGTTTATCCACTTATCAGTTGATGGATTTTTGGGTTGTTTCACTTTTTGCCTATTATGAATAATGCTGCTATAAACATTCATGTAAGGGTTTTTGTGTGGGCATATGTTTTCATTTCTCTAGGAGTGAAATCATGGGATCATACGATAACTCTGTGTTAAACATTTTGAGGAATTGCCAGACCATTTTCCCAAGTGTCTGCATCACTTGGCATTCCCACCAGCAGTGCGTAAGAGTTTTGTTTTCTTCACATCCTCACCTATATTTCTTATTATCTGTTTGTTTGTTTGTTTTTTACTCTAGTCATCCTAGTGGCTATGAAGTGATACTTCACTGTGGTTTTGATTTACATTACCCTGATGACTAATGACATTGAGCATCTTTTCATGTACTTATTAGTCATTTTCATATTGTTTTTGGAGAAATGTCTACTCATATACTTTGCCCATTTTTCAAATGGGTTGTCTCTTTATTACTGAATTATAAGAAATTAAAAAAAATCTAGTCAAGTGGGTACTTGAAATATTGAGGACACCACTCTGTAAAGTATATGACTTTCTAACCACTATGCTGTATACCTGAAACTAATACAAAATAATATTGAATGTAAACTGTAATTTAAAAAATAAAAAATTTATGTTCTAGATATAAATCCCTTATTAGATATATAATTTGCAAAAATCTCATCCCATTCTGTGGGTTGTCTTCTCATTTTTTTTAATTTTTATTTTATTTTTTAATATATTTTATTGATTATGCTATTACAGTTGTCCCATTTTCTCCCCTTTCTTCCCCTCCAGTCCCCATCCCCCCCATTCCCTGCCCTTTAGTTTTTGTCCATAGGTCATACACATAAGCTCTTTGGCTTCTACATTTCCTATACCATTCTTAACCTCCCCCTGTCTGTTTTCTACCTACCATTTATGCTACTTATTCTCTGCACCTTTTCCCTCTCTCTCCCCCTACCACTCCTCTGTTGATATCCCTCCATGCCTTATATAAATCCCTTTAACATTTCATATAATAAAGGCTGGGTGTTGATAAACTCCTTGAACTTGACCTTATCTGAGAAGCACTTTATCTGCCCTTCCATTCTAAATGATACTTTTGCTGGAAAGAGTATTCTTGGATGTAGGTCCTTGCCTTTCATGACTTGGAATACTTCTCTCCAACCCCTTCTTCCCTGCAAAGTCTCTTTTGAGAAGTCAGCTGACAGTCTTATGGGAATTCCTTTGTAGGTAACTGTCTCCTTTTCTCTTGCTGCTTCTAGGATTCTCTCCTTATTTTTAATCTTGGGTAATGTCATTATGATGTGTCTTGGTGTGTTCCTCTTTGCGTCCAACTTCTTTGGGACTCTCTGATCTTCTTGGACTTCCTGAAAGTCTATTTCCTTCACCAGCTTGGGGAAGTTCTCCTTCATTATTTGTTCAAATAAGTTTTCAATCCCTTGGTCTACCTCTTCTCCTTCTGGCACCGCTATGATTCAGATGTTGGGACGTTTAAAGATGTTCTTGAGGTTCCTAAGCCTTTCCTCAGTTTTTTGAATTCTTGTTTCTTCATTCTTTTCTGGTTGGATGTTTTTTCTTTCTGCTGGTCCACTCTGTTGATTTGAGTCCCAGTTTCCTTCTCATCCCTTCTCATTTGTTCAAGTAATTGCGACAATTGCAACAATCTTTCTTCGAATCCTGTGAGCATCCTGATTACCAGTGCTTTGAACTGTGCATCTGATAGGTTGGCTATCTCTTGGTCACTTAGTTGAATTTTTTCTGGATCTTTGATGTGTTCTTTCATTTGGTCCATTTTTTTTTTCTCGGTGTGCCTGTTGCTTTAAGGGGCGGAGCCTTAGGTGTTCACCAGGGTGGGGTAAACCACGTCCTTGTGTTGTGACGCTGTCTGTGGGGGTGGGGCCTGAGAGAACAATGGCGCTTGCTCTGTTCTCCGCACTTCCCCAGTTACCCACAAGCAAGTTGGGCCCTTCTTTGCTGGCTCTGGGGTGAGTGGGCGGGCCTGCACAGTTCCAGGTCCCTGTGGGTCTCCCCAACGAACTCTCCTGCAAGGCCAGGAGTTCTTCCCACTGCCACCTCAACCCCCACAGGTGTATTTAATTGTTGGTTTGAGGCTTTAGTTCCCTGCATTGGTGGGCCGTGTGGTCTGTTCTGCTCCCCAGCTTTTCCTCCCAGTTTATCTGTGAGAGAATGAGGGACCCCCCAGTCCACCAGTCTCAGCCCCGGTTTTGCTGAGCGCGCCTGCAGTGTTTTGGCCAGGCACTCCCCCCATGGGCCTCTCCGGGCAGCTGGAGCATTGCCGGTACCGCTCCACAAACCGCGTCTTGCCGAGTGCTCTCCACACGGCTCTGTCCCGCTTACCAGTCTGGATGAACGTGTCTTCTTTAACTCCTTGGTTGTCGGACTTCCACTCAGTTCAGTTTTCTGTCAGATCTGGCTGTTTTTGTTTTTTAAATTGTTGTTTTTCCTCTTTTGGTTGTGCGAGGAGGCACAGTGTGTCTACCTACACCTCCATCTTGGCCGGAAGTCTCATTTTTCTTGATAGTGTCCTTTGAAGCACAAAAATTTTTAATTTTGAAGTTCTATTTATTTATTTTTTCTTTTGTTGCAGGTGCTTTTGGTGAAATATCTAAGAAATTATTGCCAAGTCCAAGGTCATAAATATTTACTCTCATGTTTTCTTCTAAGAGTGTTACAGCTTTAGCTCTTATAATTAGATCTTTGATCCATGATCCATTTTTAGTTCATTTTTATATGAAATGTGAGGCAGAGTTTATTCTTCTGCATGTGGACATCTTCTTGTCTTAACTACATTTGTTGAAAAGACTATCTTTTGCCCATTGAATAGTCTTAGCACCCTTGTCAAAAAATCAAGTAATAAGCCACAGATTCCTGGGCTTATTTCTGGACTCTCAATTGTACTCCTTTGAACTATACATCTGTACTTCTCTAGGACCACACTCTCTTGCCTTTACTTTGCAGTAAGTTTTGAAATTGGGAAGTGTGGGTCCTCCAGCACTATTGTTCCCTTCACTGGTGTATCTTCTATATACCAGAGAAGGGAAAAAAAACAGGTTTAGTCAGCCAGGAGAGAGATGTATTTAAGGAAAATGAACAATGTGTGCTGGATATTAGGAGAGAACTATAGATACTTATATAAGGAGGAGACTTAGCCAGATCTGGCACTTAGCCAGATCAGCCAGACTGACTGAGGGACCAGGGATGGCTCTAAAAAACACAAAGTTCAGAAAAACTTTAGTGGAGAGTGGTAGAGCTGAGTTTAGATAAGAGGATGGGGGAGCTGCTTTCTATCTCAGTGTGGATGAAGCGCCATTGTGGTCATTGAAAGAATGATGGGAGCCATGGGGCATCATCATTTTACATGGAGAGGGACTGCCCTGGCTCTAGAGTGGAAAATGGATAGCAGGGGGCAACCACAAGAGAGGAAAACCAGTTAGAGGACTTTTGGAATGAAAGGTGAAATGACCCAGACTACGCTGGGGGCGGGATGAAAACAGAAGTGGAGGGACTTTGAGGTGCTTCCTAGGCAGAGTCCACAGGACTTGGCGATTCCTGACAAGGAAGGGGTAAAGGAGAGACAGGATCAAGGATGGCTCCTAGTTTGTCATTATGTGGAACTTGTGGATATTTTGAGTAGGTTGTAGATATTGAATAAAAGTGAGTCCCAATTAAAAATAAAATGAAATAAAATGGGAAAGTGGAATGTTATATATTTCAAAAATCTCCCAAAAAACAAAACTAAGTTTCTTGTAACTTGTGTGGTCTCTTAGTATTGTTTTCTTTCTTTAAGATCACTCTGAGTGATCCTCAATTTTTTTTTTCTAAAGCAGGTACAACCAGGAAATATAAAAACAAAGTGAGAGGTTGTAACTGCAGGAGTTTCTCAGGCACCTCAGACAGTGGGCCTGATGATTGACAACTTCCCTCCATTGGCTATCGTCTCCTACCTGGACTGCCAGGACAGCTTCCCAAGAGGTCTTCCTGCTTCCAGTCCTGTCCTTTCCGATTGTCCCCTCTATCATTGTAGCGCAACAGCAATGATTTTTTAAAAAGGCACATCTCAGCTTGTCACCTCCTCTGAATAAAACTTTTCAGTGGCCATTACAACAGAGTTCAGACCTCTCACCCAGTTTTCAAGTTCCTGCATAATTTGACTCCTGCCTGCCTCATTGACCTCTTGCCACTTCCTCCCTTGTACACTGAGGTCCAGCCAAACTGAACTTTCTTCAGTTCCTTCAGTATTCTTCCCCCCATCCTTGGCTCTTCCCCACCCCCCTTGGCTCTTTTCCCATCACCTTTCCTTGCCTCCTATTATGTCTACTTATCTTCCAAGTCCTAGCTTAGACATCACTTCTCTGGAAAGCCTTCCTGACATTTCACATCTGGGTGAGGGATCCCCTTTTGCGTAGGCAGCCTTATAAGCCCCATGACAACTGACCCACTGGGGCTCAGCTCTCTTTTGCTGCAGCTTGGGCCAGGGATGTATAATAGACTTGCATAAGAGTGAACAGACTGTTTCTTTCAAGTGACTCCACAAGAACATCGATGCTCTCTATCACTGGGTTAATAAGCTGCTGCCTGGTGCTGCTTCTGGCTCTACAAGGACTCCATTTTTTTTGCCAGGAGACAATACACCTGCCCTGTGAAGGCCAAGGAGATGAACGGGGAATCGGGTCCCATTGGAAGGCCAGCCCACCTCCCTGCACAGAAGAAAAGCAGGCAGTGCCCAGCGCACCTCTCCATCTTTTTAGCTGGAGTGGTTTCCAAACTTCCCTGTCAACAGCAATAACAAATTTTCTTCAGTAAATCATTCATTCAATACCTAGCAATGAGGAATGCCACTTCCTGACATTTCTTTTACCATAAACTCCCTGCAAAATGGACTCCAAGACAGATAAATGAGGAAACGTGTTTTATGAAATTGTTATTTATAAACCACTTAAAAGTGAATCAACTGTTTATCAAAAGCACTAAAAGTTGAGAAAGCTGGAAACAAGAACACTTGGACTCCAATGCTCCTTTCTGGTAACAATTACCCAGCAGATCACGTATCTGTTCAGGCAATTCTGACTACAGAATGGGGTTTGTGATAAAAGCATAGCTGTCTTTCTGGTCTCTTTAGAGGACAGGCGTGCATCCAGCTTGTCCCAGACCCCTATTAGTCAAAACACAACTGGCTTAAAAATAAGGAAGTAGGAGAAAGGGAAGGAGGGAGACTTCCCTCTTTCAATATTTTCACAAGTCTTCCATAATTCACTGGAAAGTCTTCAGATCTCTTTAAAAAGCTCTCCTCTTTGACCCCAAATCTCATTGTAGTTCCAGGGCCATATATGCATCAGCTAATGGCTTTCTGACTAGAGAACCTGCCACTTAGCCTAAACATTTTCCCAAACCCAAAGTCAAATCTCAGGGTCAGAAAATTCTAACCTTAAATAATCCAATCATATCTATTCTCCAGGTGATGGTAAGTGCATCACAGTGCCCAGGATAGACAATCCACATATGAGAAAGTACTCTCTCTCCTCCTCTCTCTCTCTCACTTTCTCTGTCTCTCTCTGAGGGTAAACGGTTTGAAAACAAGTCTAGTAGACTGAGCCAGGCAGAGAGCTGGAAAGAATGAGAGGGTAAGATCCTGGAGAGATAACTCACCATAAGGACGGCAGGACACAGGACAGGTGGGCTGGCTTCAGTACTGTGGTCTAGAGGGAATAAAGGATTATTATTGGTTCTGGGTCTGAGAGGGGCCATGCTTGGAACAAACTTGGTGTGGAACAAACTGGAGGTGAGCTTGAGCCCTAAAGGTTATTCAAATGCATCTGAAAAGTGATTTCAGTGTGGACAACTTTTAACAGAGGTTGATGTAAAGGGGAGGGGCCACTCTGATCTACAAAGGAATGAACTAGCATCAGCAGCAACCAGAACATCCTTAAGGCTGTCTGGGATTCACTTGGGCAGCTATACCAAGCCTCTGGCTTATACAGTAGCAACAATAGTCAGTGGTTCAAAAGCAATTGCCACCAGGAAGGGGACTTGGCCATGAGTGGGTCTGCCTCAGGCTAGCCTGTAGTGTGGGGGTTCTTGACTTCATGCAGGTAAGATTTCACAATACAAGTCCAGGTGTCTTTGAGAGTACTTTTATTAAAGCTGAGGACAATGAAGTAAGGCGGGCCTAGGGTAGAAGAAGCAACAGGAAGAGAACCTGGGTGGGGCTGCTTTGGCTTGCTGGAAAGTCAGAGAAAAGGGGGACTTGGGAACAGGTTCAGGGGGTTATCCTCAGTCGAGCTGCCATCACCCATTGCTCCCCTTGTTGCAAGCCTTGTGGGGTCCCTTAGAGTTTAGGAGACTCATGCCTGTGGGGGGAGAAGAGAGGGGAAAGAAAGGCATGAGTGTGCTCCCAGGAAGGAGAATGTGCTCTAGGACCTTCATTTTGAAGGTTTTTAAATGGTGGGAATTTAGGGAAGGTCTTAGGAGAGATATCAATAGAATATTCGTCAGTTTCCCAGTGTGTCCTTTCAGAGTTGTGGTCTCCAATGATTGGTCAGTGCCAGAGCAGGGAATCAGTTGTCATGGTAGCTGGTTCTGGTGTCACCAGCCTGGTTTTGCTGCTTTTCTGGGCCTGGAGCTGAAGTACAACCGAGAGCTAGATGTATCTCTAGGGAGGTGACCTTCTGCATCTGGCTGTAAATTGCTCCGCCAGTTTGTTCAGCTCTCCGTCTTAGTTTCCCCCTTCTACTTGCCAAGGAACTCTCCTAACTCCTTACTATCCTGCCTCACAATGAGTTTTTGGGGGGCGGCATTGTGATGGGTCCCAGTTCAAGGCCACTTGCTTAAGTTCCAGCCCCACTGAGAAGGGAGCTGCTTCCAGGACACTTGTGGAGCAAGTTAGAATCAATTTTCTGGTTTTCACATGCGCCATGGAGCAACAACCTGATGAATGCTGAAGTGGTAAAGGCAGAATGTCCTAAACTTTTTCACGTGTTGGCACACATTAAATAACACATTTAGATAAACCGAAGACGCCACTCATTGCCAGAGACAGCTGTCTTGGGATCTCAGACTGAACCAAATTCTGCTCCTTTACCCTGAGGGCTAAGGAAGTCCATATTGAGGTAAACCCATTTGGGGCTTAATGAGCCCAGTAAAATTATCTGTGGGGAGAAAACTATAAAAAATCAGAGTCATTCTCTGAGGACTAGATTTTAAACCTAATTTTTTTAAACCTGTTTTCAGAAACTTTATTTATGCTGGAGATCATCATACATCCTTCAAGGGTGGCCAAGAAATTTTCAAAGCCCAACCTCAGCCATGTCTCTCTATCTTAAGAACTTTTCAGAGTGCAAGCATAGCTAATGATTAAAAAGTGA
>PVJI01028304.1:0-16655 GCA_004026765.1 Micronycteris hirsuta
AAACTCTCAGTATGAATGATTTGTATTTTCACTTGGAGTCATTAACAGATTACATTTCTACTGGGAAAGACTGAATAGATATAAAATGGCAGAGTGTGAAGAGCATAATCAAAATAAAGTTAAAATTTCAGCATTTGTATTTTTGTAATCCTGAAAGAACTAGTCCAGTATTTGGTGGTTATTTTGCTAGTGATAAAAAACATACTCCTAGGAATTTTGGGGCAAGTCATTTAAGGTTCTTGTATATATTTGATATCACTTCAAAGTATGTTTCTTTCAAATTGTTTTATATACACATGAGAATTAAATCATCATCATATGTTAAAGGACCCAGTTAAAACATACAATATAGTTTAAATTAAAAGTTAAAAGAATATCTGATATTTGAAGAATAATGATAATTTTAAATGTTGATGTTTCCAACTTTTACAAAAAGGAAGAAGAAAATTAGGTTGCTATTCTGTACACAAAACATTATTTATACATATTTAATTTTAAATATCTTTCAATACTATATACTAAAATGCACAAATATTAAATTTACTTTGCTTAATTAACTTGTACATATTGCACATGAAGACACACAATATTTCTAGCATCTCAGAAAGCTCTCTCTACCACCCTGGTGACTCTTCTTCCCTGCTCACAGCATCCCTATTTTTATCCATCACCAGAGATTAATTTTACTTCGTTTTAAATTTCAAATTAATGGAATTATACAATATGTGTTATTTTTCTGTCTACATATTTCATTCATCCATATCCTGATATTTATCATACTTGCTTCGTGTTGCAAAAAACCATTTTGTTTCTCATTGGTGTATAATTATACTATTGTTTGAAGATTCTACAATTTACTTATACATTCTACTTAATGGACATTTAGGTTGTTTCCATATTGGGTATGTATGGATACCCTTAAATAACTATTCTTGCGCATATTCTTGGATAGATATATGCATTCATTATACATGGGTAGATGCTTAAAACTAGAATTTCTGGGTCATGATTTACTGGTATTCCTTGTTCTGGGCCTTATTTAGAGCGAGCTGTCTTTTATAATATCCCGTAAATGGGCTAGAGAAGTATGCACAACTGTAAAAACCTGTAGGACTCAAACAGGGCTACACGGTACTTTGCTTCCTTCTTAAAGGTAAGAGATGCAAGAGACAATAATTTGTACATTATTTTGAATAGGACATCCTGACAAGTCCAAGACAATTGGGCAGCAAATATTTTACTAATGGTGAGACCTAGACTCATTGGATGATCTCCCATTTTCTGAAGCTAACATACCTTACTGAGGCCTTTAATGTGCTAGCCACTTCTTGCTCATTAGATCGGATTAGCTACATGCTATGGAGATGGTGGACAAATGTGACATTCTGCTGGATATCCAGCCAATCGAGATCTATTTATATTGTGACAGAGCATTAATACAGCACAACCCTCAGGCAATACTGCTTCATACCGTTGTCTATCCCCTGCGATGAAGTTCTTCTGGTCCTCCTTGCTGTTAGTGACGCATCTGCCAGCTCAGTAGCTGCATATCTCAGGTAATATCAATAGCTCTGGCAAAGACATGTACCTGGCACAACAGCTATAATTAGCATTACAACTTGAATTTAGGATAGTGCACTTCTCTCCTTTAGGATTCATATCATTTTGTAGGAAATAAACTGTTAAAATAAATGAACGTATATGATTAAATGCCCTTTCATTCTTTAAATTCTTATGGGTGGCATGATTTTTGCATTCACTCTGAAATGGAATATTGCTTTTGTTTTACATTCCTGACAGGGTGGAAGAACTGTGGAAAGACGTTCACTTGCCATTCCCCACTATCATAGCTTTTACCCCACAGGCCTATGAGCTAATGTAGGAGTTTTAACAATTTTTGGTGTGTACAATCTAGTTACACATTTGCAGACAGCAGAAATCAAGACTGGGTGTGGACACAATTGACCAGTTTTGAGCCATACCATGGTGGGGACTCTTTTTTACCTGGACTCCAATATAAAGACTAAAAATCACAACTCAGACCTGTTCCCAACAGTCCTCAAAATCTCTCTTCCCTACTGTATGACTGCTTGTAACTATGCCACAATGCCTTCTCAGCCATACTGCAGAACTTAAGTCTGTTCATGAGGTGTCCAGCCTTAAGCAGTATCTCTACTCTAGGATGCGTGATCATCTTAAACTTTAGATTTTTTCTTCCATTATGTACTGTGGCAGTTTGGCAATTTTACTTCATTTAGTATAGATGGTCATTTTTTTTTCCAAATTTCAAAGGTCTGCCTAAGTAGCATATTAACACTTTCTGGGATGTTTGCCAAGAGGATAAATTCCATGTCATGGTTAAGTGCTTCCATGTCAAAAAGAAAAAAAAGTGATCATTAAACACACATCTTGGTTCAGTAAATTCAGGATTCTGACGTGGCTATATTCACTTCCAAAACGTATAATATATGTCCTTTACAGTAGTTCCTGAAACCCTTCTTCCCACAGTCCCCTCCCCCCGCTCCGGCTATTATTAGATTGTTCTTAATTTCAATGTCTCTGGTTATATTTTGCTTGCTTTTTTCTTTTGTTGATTATGTTCTAGTTAAAAGACACATAGACAAAAACAAGGGGGAGGGTGGAAGCAAGGGAGGCAGGTGGGTTTGAATGGGGCGGCGGGGAGGGGAGGGGAGAAAATGTAGACAACTGGAATTGAACAACAATAAAGTAAATTAAAAAATAATGAATAGTCAAAAAACCAAAATGTATAATATATAATATGTGATATTTACATATAATAGATATGATATGGTAGATATGATGTAACATGATATGATTGATATAACCACATGTAACTTTTTTTCTTGGAAATGAATATAGTCTAAGTCAGATAGCTTTCTTAGCAGTCTCAGAACCTGATTGGCTGGGTTGTGTTATAACTGACCAGTAGTTACTGAGATGGCGGCCAGTAGGACAACAGGGCTTAGATCCTGAGCAGGCACATGTTCTCTTGCAAGACACAAATATCTGTATTAATTTCAAGCAATGAAGAAAGCACAGGCCTTTAGGAGAGAAGTGGATCAAGGGCCTTGAGTGCATTGTTTCCAGGTGTCCACATCCCAAGTCTCAGGGTCTTATTCCTTCTAAATAACAGAAGGCATACAAGGCGTAGTCGACTTGCTGGGAATGATAATTCAACCCTCACTGGAGCACTGCTATCAAAATATCTCCCAGGCCTCATCCTCTGCCCGCTCTGCTCTCTCTCTAAAGGAGGACAGTGTCTATATACCAGCAGGGAGGCTGCCTTGTTTTCACTCCTTTACTTAATTTGGTAATCGGTCACTCTCTGCCATTCATCATCTTTTAACAATAGTCTCCCTATTCCTTTTGCAATAATTCTATTTCTCCTGGAACTCTCTGAAGTCCCAGATTTGTACCTGCCAGGGCAGTTCCTTTAACCAGTATGGCACACTGTTCCAGTTCATCACTGGTGAAAGTCTTAACAATTTCACTGTCGCCTTGTGCCATTGTCTGTCTTGTTTCACCTTTACCCAGTGAGAGACTGGGTCCTCACTGCAGCTGCTGATACCTATGGTGATGCTGAACCATCGTAAATCCCCAAAACAGATGTGCTTGGAAATACAAGGTATGTTCTCTAAAGCATAGTGTCCTCTGAGGCTTAGGGCCCACAGCAGGGGTACTGCTTGTCCAGATCAAAGAGTAGTACTACATTCAGCTTTTGCCAACATGAATAGTTTCCATTTATGTTTGTACCAATTTATATCAGCAATGCGTAAGAATTCGAATTACTGAAAATACTTCCCAGCCTCTTCACTTTAACCTTTAGAGTTATAATGAAATCAAATTTTATCTACTTTTTATTTTTCTGATGACTACGTAAAAATTTAGCATTTTTTTAAATTAACCATTTAGATACCCATTTATGCAAACCAACTAATCTTTTATGGGATTGTGTGCCTTTTATTACTAATTTTTAGGAATTATATATTCTAAATGTGAATCCTTCATCCTATGAGTAGAATTTCTTAATTTTAATGTATCCCACTATAATTGTTATCCTTTTAACTTTTACTTCTTATTTGTAATTAAAGTATTATTGTTTATCCCTAATCATGAAGCTCTATTTCTTTTATCCACTGAGCGTGTTATTGTTTTATCTTTCACCTTCGGGCCCACTGCATCACCTCCTTGTCTTCCAGCTCCCATTGCTTTTTTCAGAGAGATGATATTCCCGTGGGTGTTCCTCTAAAGTGAAATTGCGGTATGAGTCTGGTTACTCCAATTTTAACAGTATTATGACATGCTGAGTATATTTGGTTTCATATTTATCTCTCAGAATTTGTAAGGATCGTGGAATCTTTGTAATGAGGATGATATATTCTTCTCAGTTTGAGTGTTTTGTCTGCCCTATTCTTTTCAAATTTTGCCTCTGAAACTCACAGGTTTTTAAGAATATCGTGTACAGCTTTCCTAATTTTTTCCCCAAGATATAAATTTTATGAACAAAAACTCTTCTCTTAAAACTGTTTTTGAATTGTTCTTTTTTATAGCTCTTTTCTATTCTGAATATCTTGATAAAATAACTCACCATAGGTACCAGGTTAATGCATGGGCGAATTGTGGCCATAGATACTGAGAAGCCATTAAATATTTTCGACAGTATGATGGTACTATCAGAATTACATCTTGACAAGCTCTATATATTAGCTCTAATATTAAGGGGGGAAATGAAAGTTTGTTAGTCACTGAAGTCAGGGAAAATACTTAAAATGTTTCTCACTGGTCAGATCAATGATAATAGAGCTCTAAATTTACAGGGAAAAGAGAGGAGGGATCAGTTAAGGGAAATGTACAATGAACTTAAACACTGACTCAAAGTTAGTACAATCCCTTATTCTTTGTGATAACAAAATAATCTCTTTTTTTCTATACTATAAAATTTTAGGGTAAATTCTTATTTTCAAAATGATTTTCAATAAAAATCTTACTATAAGAATACAGAATAGTGCCCTGGCTTGTGTGGCTCAGTGGAACTGAGTGCCAGCCTGTGAACCATGGGGCCCCTGGTTCAATTCTCAGTCAGGCACATGCCTGGGTTGTGGGCCAGGGATGAGCGAGAGGTAACCACACATTGATGTTTGTCTCCCTCTTTCTCCTTCCCTCCCCTTCTATTTAACAACAAATAAATAAAATCTTTTTAAAAAATACAGAATAGAAACTTATAAACATTTTTTGTAACAGCACAAACACTGATTTGCCTGTGCTATGGTTTTCCACATTTAAATAGTATTACTAGTATAAGAATATCACATATTACTCTTTAGCGTAAGCACTGGGTAGTGCTAAAATGGGTGGCATTTCTGTAAAAACATGGCAAAGCACAACCAAAAATAAATAAATAAACAAAATGAAATTAATAACACATTCCCCAGGTACTAAAGACTAAGTGGAAAGAGTAAAGGGTGTTTTCAGTGCATCATGACAGACCACAGCACGGTTCCGCAGGAAATGCTACAGAGCACATTTCAGCTGAAGCAATGAACTTTAATAAGAATTCCTTTTTACACATGAATGTATTCTGTGTGATAATCTCAAGTCTATTTGTTCAACAGCTGGATCTCAGGATTAGAGAAAAGGTGACAAGAACATAGAGAAATATGTTCCTACCGAGCAAGAAAAATTCTTGTTAACCTTTAATGACCTATTTTTCTTGGGCTTTTAGTTTAAAATTCTGATATAACTACTGCTAATTTTGTTTTATTTTATGGGTTAGACACATAGTGATATATATAAATAATGTGATATATGTATAATTTTTAATTAGAGGTTGAGTCCAAGGCCAGTATTTAGAGACTAATGAGACAAATTTTGAAGTAGTGCAGGAAAGTCTAAGGATAATGTATGCCGAGCATGAATGTACCGAATGCCATCACAATGCACAGCAGTGAACATCTAGAAGTGAAACCTCAGTGCCCTAGTGAACACAATTCATCTATCCGCACAGTTCTCATAAGAACAACTGAGTCTTTCATGACTAACTAATGGGCTATGTTATTAGTTTAATTATTGTCTGGCCATTCAGATGTTCAACTTGTTGGGAAGGAAATGGTGATTACTTCAATTGGCAATTCCCTTGGCTCACACTTTATTCAGGAGACTACCTCATGTACTTACTAATTTGCTATTTTACATACAAGAAGGATCGAAATATTTCCTTAGTGAATTTGCTGTTGTAGACAATAACATTTAAATGTTTATAAATTTTAAAATGATGGACCTTTTAAACCTTTCTCCAGTTGATCATTTACCTTTCTCTATTTGATCATGCTAAAATAAAAAAAAAATAATACTCAATATGTTCCAGACATTGTTCTAAGTTTTGCTATGTATAAGTTCATATAAAACATAGTTCATGCCTTAAAATAAATGCCTTAATGAGAAAAGTAGTTAGAAATTAAATAAGTATCCTGTGGACGTTTGAGAGAGAGTGAGGAAAGATGTATGATAGTTTGGGTTATAAACAGACTAAATTTAAGGTACTTCTGGAATACTTGACATCTAAGCCTGGATCTTAGAGATTGGAAATATCTCAGTAAGAGATACTAGCAAAAGAGGTGGGAAAAAGAAATACTGGGGAATAAGAATGTGTTGAGATACAATTTAGCCTTTGTAAAGACCTTTCACTGAATATGGCGGGGAAGTTACCTGATGAAAAGAAACTGATGGATGGATGCAAGAAAGTCAGGGTGGGTTGCACAGTCCAATGTTGAAGCAAAGTCAATTAAGATGAAGCAAGGTTTTGGCAATTAGGGGTGCATTGATGACTTTTAAAAGAATGGTCACAGAGTAAGGGATTAAGAGGTGATTATATAATAGTTGACTCCTCTTTAACTTGCTTAGGATCTTATTATTTCATAATAAACAGAAAAGCCAGGAAAGTCAGACCATCTGACTCCAGAATTTATTAATTTAATGGTTTTTTGTTGCTACCATTGATTTCACTTATTGTTTATCCTGATTCTATTGTTGACCAATTTATATTGCTGTCCAAAAAACTAATGATGAGAAATTGAGAGGACCTCAGTTCATGTGATTTTTTTAACAGAATCTGGTGTTTCATAAATCAACTCACTATAGTTTTCCTCTTTTTTAAGAAAATTTTTCCAGTTATTTATAATTTCATGCATTTTACAATACATTTTTCATTATTCCTTGTAGTTTTTCGTTTCTGTGTCTAAAAATTGAGTTAATATATGAAGTATGTCCAGAACAAATCCAGTCATTGTTAATATAACAAAAATGGTTTGTGCAACTTCAGTGTAACCTGGTAGCCAAGGAGCATGGATTGGAATCCTCATGTCTGAACCTGACAACTTCACTGTACTAGTCAGTGGGGGTGGTAGACACCATTGAGTGAGCACGTGTACTGTGTGGCTGTCTCATTCAAAATAACTGAGAGAGTAGAGTAATGAATCTGCATTAAATTTTGCATTAAGCATGAACATTCCTCCTCAGAAACTATTTGGGTGATTTAGGAAGCCACAGATATGGGCAACTGGTGATCTGTAGCTTTACCACGAGAACGCACCCACTTATACATCATGTCTGTAGAGAGTTTTTTGGTGAAACATCAAATCACCCAGGTGACTCAGTCCCTCTACAGCCCAAATTAGACCCCCTTCAACTTCTGGATTTTCCCAAAACTAAAAGTATTTTTGAAAGGAAAGAGACTTCAGACCATCCATAAGATTCAGGAAAATATGACGGGACAGTTGAAGGTGACTGGGAGAACCATGTAAGGCCCAAGATGCCTACTTGGAAGGGAACTGAGGCATCATTGTCCTACGTACAATGTTTTTTGTGTCTTCTTCAATAAATGTCTCTATTTTTCATACTACATGGCTGGATAACTTCTATATAGACTTTGTATTTTCAATAGAGTCAAAATTACTTGTCCTATTCACTTGCTCTTCCAGTCAACAAACAGTAAATTAAGCATTATTCTACAAAATATTTTATGCATACTATGTGCGTATATGTGTAGATATAATACTATGGCTAATGTGCTTATTTTATATTCTGCATTCCTACATAACTATAAGACCTAATTTGATATAGGTTACATTTACAGTTAACCAGTAGATTTTGATAGAATATAAGACTACAAACTGATAATCAATGTTTTCTGAGAGCTATTAACAAGTTATTTATAGCACAAAAGGTATTTTATTTATGTTTCTCTTTTTTTTTATAGAGCAGAGAATATGAGAGCTAACAATATAATTTGAAGGGAAAAGAAAACTATTTCCATATTCCACAGTAATTTCCTCAAAGCACTAAAGTACATATAGTTATTAAGTTGATTAGATTAAATTTCCATTTTACTACCAAAATTTTCTTTGACTATTTAAATATTTAAAACTACAAATAAAATAATAAGATTATAGTTTCAAAATTATAAAAAAATTCATTGTCATAAATTAATACTAAGAGCATACAAAGACAATTTAATTGAATGCAACCGACCTTGCTTGTGAAACATTATTCTGGTAAAAATCTATCATATTTTACAATAAAACATCTGGCAGGCTACATGACATTTATTAAATTTGGCTTTTTCTAATATAAGGCATGCCAAAGTTTCACCTTAATGAACATTGATGGCTCATGCCAATCATTTGTTCCCTGACAGCCCGACTATACATATTTATTGAATGATTTGAGGCTATATGACATTCAAAGCAGAGGAAGCAATGTCATAAGAGTCAAAACTAAATCAAATTACAATTAAAAATTACATGCACATTCTAATTTACAGATAAAGTTAATATATAGTCATTTGGACTGTTTTACTGATACAACTTTATAACCCATATGTGATGAAAAATACCAGAATAAGTATTAGGAAGCAAGTAATTGATAAAGGAAGCCCTATATAATTATAAATTTTGGAAACCTAGTTCTGGAAATGCTTGGCATCCATCCTAGCACAGAACAAGAATGTACAGAGTGACTATTCATTCCATCTGTGCCTTTCATCTTTGCCCAAAATACAGGCAACAGCTACAGAATATGCCCTTTGTTCTAATTATCATATACATCTTTTTCATCAAAATATCTTTGTATCCTTTTAATAACATTGGGATACACTTTCCTGTAAAAACACACTAGGCCTCCACCTCTTTATATTATTTTCTCCAATAGTGTTTCCTTCACTGAGCACAGCTTATTGAGGCCAGTTTTTTTCACAACCCCACAAATCAATGTGTGCACTGTTCCTTATACATCTTTTAACTTGGAGAGAAAGGGTAGAGCTCATTTAACTCTTGAGGGTCAAGGCGTTCTTTCACAGAATCTACATTGGTCCATTTTAAATAAGAAGATGCATACAAGTACTAAATTAAATAAATGGGGTTTTTTTATAAATTTAAACATAAATATAATTTTGCTTTTGAAATTACTTGGTATAATTTACTCATTTATGATCAGTTAGGTCTTCTTTCTGGCAATTATCTATCATGTTCAAGAATCCTTACAAAACTAAAAAGGCTAACCTTCAAATTTTTTTTCAGATATAATATTTAGTCAACTCATATATAATCTGCTGTGTTTCTTGGGGTTACCCCTTGCATGGACAGCTTAGGAGTCAGCCAACAAATTAAGGGGAATATTTTAGAAATTGTGTGACTCACTCTTCTGAGTTCCTAGCACTTTGCAGCCCAAACTCTGACCTGGGAATCCTCAGTTGCAAAATATTACAGTCTAATCCTCTGACTTTTTAATAAGGTTAGAATTGTAAAAAGTTGTTGTCAGAAAAAAAATCCAAAATGAATGTGATATCTCCTCTTATTTCCCTTTTTCAAGTACTATAATTTATCAAGCCCTGCCTAAATTGATTCTTTTCAAGCAGTATTTTGTAAAATATCTGCCTAACACTTAAAATTGCTTCAGAAAAAGATTAAGCTAATATAGGCTATTTCATCATTGACAAAACTGGAAGTCATATTTAAGGTGTGTGTGTGTGTTTCTGCTTTAGAAAAATTTCATCTTTCCTTTACATGTACAATTTATTCAAAGTCCACCCTCATATCAAAGTATGTGCAAATCTCTCAGTCATCTCTATGGGAGAATTGAATACCATCTTATTTTGCTTATATTCTATCATATTTTACCACCATAACAGAACTTGTTTCACCATATTGTTTTTTCTTTCATATGCCTGTTCACCTGACTTTAAAGAGCATATTTTATTAACTCTTATATCATCAGTAACTGACTTGGTTCTGGGACAAAGCAGATGATCAAAATGATATTGAATGAACAAATAAAAGAATAAACCTACAAATTCATCTTTGTTACAATCATTAACATCTTGAAATACTTGAGAATTTTTCATTTTACAAATAATTTAGCTTTGATTGTATTATAACACCAATAAACTATACATAAAGAAAAGCTATACTGTTTGAAAATTTATTTGAAATAAATTTAGCAACCAGAATTTCTCATTTTAAGAGATTTTTAACCTAGAAATTGGGTTTATGTCATGATCTTCAAAATATTTCTTATAGTTTTTAAAAACTTACATTAGAATAACATCCCTTAAGTAATATTAGACTATAATAATCATCACATAATCAGGATATAAGAAAATGATTGGATATTTTAATAATCCTAGAGGAAGTGTAATATCTATGCTTCATTTAGTAACTTGACAGAGAAGTAGAGCCAAAGTTATTTAATTGTCTTAGTATTTAAATGCATACCAGCATTTAATTTTGGTAGAGTGATCAACAATTGAAGTGCATTTTGTTAGACAAATTAAATTCTAACAAAAAAATACATTTGAACATGTATAATTTCTTGGGCCTGGAGAGAGGATGGATTATCAAAGAAAATGCTTAGTGAAAGTAATGCAAAGAACAAGATATTTAAGAAAATAAGAAAATTACATATAGAAAAAGGCATATAAAAAGGCATAGACTCATATTACATATAAGCATACACATTTCAAAGAATGTAGGGAGAAAAAAGACTAAAAATGGGCATAATTATATTTGTTATTCCAAAGCATTTTTAATTTTATATTGTTATGTAAAGGAAGTTACTGAAGTATTTTAAACTGGATGGCTGACATAATGTGAGATACACATCTGAGAAGTATTTAGAAGAAAGGATGGCTTTAAGAACAAAAGAATAAAGAACAGTCCAGAGCAATAATCATTAAGTATTAGATAGAAGCAGTAGGACTTGCTTGGTTCACTGCCAATCCGGGGTAGAGGAAGAGAAAGAATTCAGTAATGACTCACATTTTGTGACTGGTAATTAAATGCAAGATGGTACCACACACTAAAAGAGGAAAGCATTTGCAGCTATAGTTTTAAAATACAATCATTAAAATTGATTTGTTAATCTCCAAAATATATAAAGAACTCATATGGCTCAACATCAGGAAGACAAACAATCCTAGAAATTGGGCAAAGGGCCTGAATAGACACTTCTCCAAGGACAACATACAGATGACTCATAAACATATGAAAAATGCTCAACGTCAATTGCCATCAGAGAGATGCAAACTAAAACCACAATGAGATATCACCTCATACCTGTCAGAATGGCCATGGTCAGTAAGTCATCAAACAAGTGCTGACGAGAATGCGGAGAAAAGGGAACCCTAGTGCACCGCTGATGGGAATGCAGACTGGTGAAACCACTGTGGAACATAGTATAGAATTTCCTAAAAAAATTAAAGATGGAATTAACTACCTTTTGACCCAATTATTCCACTGCTGGGAATATACCCTAAGAATCCCAAAATACCAATTCATAAGAATTTATGCACCCTTGTGTTCATAGCAGTACTATTTATAGTAACCAAGATTTGGAAACAGCCTCAGTGCCTATCGGTAGATAAATGGATTAAAAAGTGGTGGTATATTTACACAGTGGAATACTATGCAACAGAAAGAAAAAATGGATTCCTGCCTTTTACAACAGCATGGATGGAATTGGAGAGTATTAGGCTAAGTGAAATAAGCCAGTCGGTGAAAGGCAAATACCATAAGCTCTTATCAGAGAAATCTAATGAACAAAATAAACTAATGAGCAAAATAGAACCAGAGGCATAGAATCATGGGACAGGCTGACAGCTGTAAGAGAGGGCTCGGGAGGCAGGGGCTGACTGAAAGAAGGTGAAGGGATTGGCCAAAGAACATATGTGATGGTGCCATGGACGTGGACAATGGTGGGGGATTGACTGAGGAAGTGGGGGCAGGCTGGGTGGAAGAGGGGAAAGGAGGGAAATTGGGACAACTGTAATAGCATAAACAATACAATATTAAAAATAGTTTTTAAAAAGAAAAAGAGGTAGGATTCTGGAGTTCTAAGGTTCAGTTATAGTCCTGGGATCACTCATTCTGTCATCTACAAAAAATTAATTCATTAATTAATTATCACTAGAGACTGATGATGCAGGCACCTTGACCTTGAACTTCCCAACCTCCAGTACTTTGGGAAATGAATTACTGTTGCCTGAGCAAACTACTTTAAGGTACTATTTTAGGGCAGCTTGAGCTAAGATAGTACTTAATTGACATTAGAATTAACAATCCAATATTGTTTGAGGGAAAGTACTGATACAATTTTAAAATGCTGATTATTACACTAATTATGAAAGAAATATCTTTATATCATACCTTAAAAATGAAGTATGATTACCTGATTTAATATTTGTAATATTAAATAATAAAATGATATAGCCTAGGGAGAGAAAAATGTGGTATGTATTTTGTTCACATTTTAAATTTAAGTATTGTTATCTAATTTTTAAAGATAGTTAATTACTGTAAAAATATTTCTACTTTGGAGTATTTAAAAAATTACACTCAAGTTTGCATTTTACATTTGTTATTAGTATTTGAATTCCCATTTCCCATTGATTTTACTTAGCCATGATAGCCATGCCAATTTTGAAAAGAAATACATTTCTCCAGGTTGCAGATTCCTCCTAGAATAATAAAAAAGACTATCCTATCTTGGATGAGATGATATAATGGTTAGAGTACAAACTGAAAAATGTTGCTACTTTCTTTAAGCAACTTCTTAAAGATAATGTTTAAAATTTACTTTCTTCTTTGTGATGCAGTAAATGTGTTTTAACACTACATCATTATATCAATAGAATAAATAAAAGTAGAATATATTCAATTGTTATAATTTACTCTTTGGTTAAACATATCTGGGATGTTATATTTATATATGAGTACACAAATAAACTAACAGAATATTGTTAAACTTTAATTTCATGCCATAGTCTTTTTATCTGCAAAATCATATTGCAAAAGGCCAAAATAAGCATTTTTGTGTACTTACTTGATTGAAACCGGTAATGATGCTATTCATTGTTCTATAAAAAGCAAAATATGTGTTCTTAGATATATTTGTAAGGAAAATAAAATTGTCAATTATGCACATTTAATCAGAGTTATAGTGTTTTAGTGCATTTCATTGTCTGTTTCTTGTGTTAAGGTGTGAATTTAATCAAACATATTTTTAGTATATGTGTTAAGAGATATGTGTTAAATTTTTTCTTATATTATTTGTTATGTAAGAAACTACATTGATAAAGTCACTATCTTGAGCCTTATTTTAATTCCATGTCTATACTGTATTTTTGTGGTATTTATTATTCCAATTACTAATGCTTAATTGAGAATTTGCACTTATTAGATAGTTCTATAATTTTATTTTCCCATAAAGTTTTTTTCATATTGAAGTTTGCATGTCACAGTTACTTTATGTAATGACATGTGAGATTTTTTAAAGGCAATTATTAATTATATCTTGTTATGTAATCATAAGGAACAAATTCAGGATTATTGTATTAGATAGCTATAGCATTTATTGTTCTCTGAGTAACATTACTTTTATAAAAGTTTTTGCTCTGTATTCAAATTTATTTGATAGAAATACTATCATGCAAGAAGCATTTCAGTGACATATTTTTAAATTATCTTTCAACCTATGTATGTCATTCAGCAGCATACCAATGGGGGACCCCTAAAAATCAGAATTTATTTATAAAAAGTTGTGTATTTATTCTTGCCCATTTAAGCTTCAGTCACCTTCAAAGTACTCTCCATTTTACTCAGTACACCTAGCAAGATGCTTTTACCCCTGTTCAAAACAGTTTTTGAATTAAAAAAACAAAACAAAACAGTTTTTGAACTTGTCAATTTTGATGTATTTTAGTGCTTCTGCCGTTTTTTGTTTCACCTCTTCCACACTGACAAAACACTTCCCTTTGAGTTTTTTTTTTTCTTATGGGGAAACCAAAAAAAATTGCTTTGGGTGAGATTGGGTGAATAAGGAGGGCAGGGCACAGAAGTCATGCCATTATTGGTCAAAAACTGCTGATCACTCATTGCAGTGTGGGTAGGTGCACTCTTAAATCACCTGTCATGAAATGGGCAACATATTGATAAAGCCATCCAAAAATTTCACCGAAGCTTGATGCTGCCTCTCACAACAATGGCAGCTGGTACACTGATACAGATGGGTTCCTAGAACACTCACCTAGTAGAAAAGCCTGTACTATAAAAGGCCTCCCCTCAGGAAGATAAGTACAATTTTTGGTGGGGGGGCGAGCATCTCATGTAAATAGTGTATACTAAGTCTTCTGTTTGTTGCTACTGTTGCTTCTCTCATTTTGTTAAAAAAATCTTTATACAAAGTTACAGTTGCCATCTTTTATATAATGTATTATTTGTATATATTGTGATTACAGATATATCTGTACTTATTTACATAATTTTAATGTTTGTTTTCTATATATCAAATTTCTTATTTGCTTTTTAAACCTTTCTTTTCTTATCTAAGTTTGATCTGTTTTCTCTATTTATTTCCCATTGTGGAAGTTTTGGCCCATGTTTTTATTGGATTAGTAATCCTCTCTTAATTTTCACTCATAGCCTTAGGTTACAAACCCACGCTAATAAATTAATACCACTCTCATTCCTTCAGCTGATTAAGTGCAACTGAACCCTTTAATGCAATTTTCTTCCTGTTCGCTACCAATTTGCTGTTGTCATCTGCAATTTGACTCCTGTCTTCACTTCTAAAATAACCCTTCATTAGTTCTAATTATTAATGGGATTGTTTATGGTTAATAGATTTTGCTTTAATGACCGTTTTACTAACATTTATAATGAACTCTTCCCTGACAGCCTTCACAAGTTTTTTTCAAGTTCATCATTTTATATTTCTTTCAGGTTAACTTTTTAGTATTTATATGTCAGAAGATATCTTTGTTTCACCGTCATTGTTCAATTTGAGTTTATCTGAGTTCTGGAGATTAAGTTGACAGATGACTCCTGGTACGTAAGCTTACTACAGCTGTGTCATAGCTCTGTAAGCCATGTGCTTTTTTCTTCACAGCTGTTTATATTTTCTATTTACTTTTATGTTTGGTAGTTGCACTACAATGCGAATAGGTATAGAAATATTCTTGTTTATGCTGTTTGAGACTGTGTAAGTTCTTTATATCAGAGGATTCAAATCCTCCTCAATTTTACCATTTTTATAAATATTAGTTCTCTGAATGCTAGGCTCACCCCCCACTCTATTCTCTACATTTCTTATATTTAGTTCTTGTGATTTCTAACAGATAAATGCTGGATTTTATTTATCCTTCATTTATTTATCCTTTCAAACCATCATTACTTCTTTTTTATTCCTTCTTGCCTGTCTGCTTATTTTCCTTCCATCATTCCTATTCTTCCATGTCTGCTATTATCACACACTTAAATTCCATATATTAATTCTCTTTTCGGTAATGCTGCTCAACTAGCAGCTTAACAAAATGTTATATATCCTTCATGACCAAAATTTCTTTTCTGAACATATGTGGACTTCTTTCACATTATTTTGTTCTTTCTGTACTATTTTGCTATGTTTGAACATGTAAACCTACATTCTTGAACTACACTTTCAGAGGATATTCACATTGTGTGTTTCATATTCTTGGGGAGCTTATTTTCTCATGTACTTTTCTACAATGAGCTCTTATTTAGTTGAAAGGAGCTTAATTAATTATCTTAGAGGATCCATATACCCTAAATTTGGGATATATCACTAGAGGCAAAAAATAGTACATTTGCTTCTTCTTGGATCCAAGAGATTTCACTGGCTGTCCAACAGGGTTTATGATGCCTTTTCAGAATAACATGTAAATATCACAGTTAGTGTGAACTCCTAGTTCGCCTCCATGCACAATAAATAATGAGATTCCAATTCTTGTGGACGGCCCCTTTTTACTGTATCATCACATCTCAAACACCCATGTTTTAAAAGATTTCTTGACTACTTGCCTTAGGTGTCAGATGAACTTTAAATTTCCTAAATGCACAGGAGCTCCATGATTGCATCCTCTTCTCCTACGGACCTGAACACAGGCCTCAGGTGCTCACACTTACATCTGTACGTAATAATCCCAAGAGCTCTCTTATCTTTAGTTGTAAATTTTTTGTCATTTCTCTTTTTTTCTGTGATTTTGCTTCCCTGGCAATGCATTTTAAACTAGTTAATTTTTTGGAAAACACATAACTGTTTGGTCTACAGCAGCAGAGCAGGAATGG
>PVJI01028305.1:0-16668 GCA_004026765.1 Micronycteris hirsuta
GCTCATTTTTTATTTTTATACATAAAAAATCCATTTGCTCTTACTGATCATCCCTTTACTCCCTTGATGAAAAACATTGTTACCAACATTTCCTGAGTATCACAATTGCCTCTCCTCTATTCCTTATTACTAGTTTAAAAAAAAAGTCATGGAGAATTATAGTGATTGGTTCAGCTAAGTTTAGGTGCCTGCTCCACACAAATCAAATAGTGGCAGGCAATAATGGCAACTCAAATGGGGGGAAAAAAAAAACCTGGTGGTGTTGGAGAAGGAGGAGAACTTCTCAAATCTACATGAAGCGCTACATTCTAATGAAGGAGAGGAATGCCTGATTGGCACATAAATCAGTTCAACAACACACAGTTTCTTAATCAAAGCCTCCTGACTTCAGTTATACAGTGTCCCACAGAAGTAAGGCCTGCTTCAGTGTGGTTGGTAGGGTAATAACATGGGTTTAATAATTTATAGTTTTAATTTGAACATTTCACCTAAAATGTCCTATGGTGTGCTTGAATGTGATATTGTTATGTTACAGAGTTATATGCTTATGATTTTGTAATAAAAAAGAGGCATTATTAATGCCAGATCCTATATATTTTACTCCATTATCCAAACTCCCTAAAATTTTTGAATTATATGGCAGAAAAAAGAAGAAAATTAAAAACCCACAATACAAAGTTTGTATAACAAGATTGGAACAATTTGACTCTTTTCCTGTATGTTTCATGTACAAACAATAGGTTTCATGCAAATTTCTGTCCTTTAATTATTTGCCTGACTTAACCTCAATATATTTTATTCATATGCTTTTGCAAGATGCATTAATAATGCATAAATGAAAATCAAGAAAAAATTAAGCTACAATAATCAGGAAATGTAAAACAAATTAAGAAAAAATAAATAAATAGCAAATTATGACAATATGCAAGACTTTGACCTAAACTTAGCAGTTGAACAGCATGTAAAATACCTATGGAGAATCTTTATTTCAGTCAAGTGATTTAGTTTTTAATGTTTGAAGAAAGAGAAGATGAACATTTAAATTTACAGATTTTAACATAAGTATTTTTTAATTGCTCTCAAACAGGGATTTGTGGATAAGATTATATTTTTTCACAGTTGCATGAAAAACTAATTTAAAATATACACAGGAGAAAAATAATGGTTCCAACCGAAAAACGTCCCACCTTCCAGAATGTGAATTGGGAATTTATTGTTCAAAACTTCCTATTACTTAGGCTACTTACTACAGGGGATATTAAATAACATGAGATGAAAGTGACAAAACAGATGTTTGATAAGCACACTATTTTTAAAAAGTATCTTCTGATAAATTGATGTGAAATCTAAAACATCTTGAAAATGAACTACATTATTTGAAGTAGCTAAGAGCAAAACTGAGACATCTGTCAGAGTCAGCAAAAAGAGAGAATAACAAGATCAACAGAAGCGGAGCACCTGCGAGTTGTAAAACATTTCATGACATGATCTAGATGTTATTTTTTTTTTCATTTTTTTCAGTGAAAGATTAAAGGTGATTCTAGCACAGAAAGGTATCTCCGGCAGGTGGGGATTTTCCCCCCGGTTTTGAAAGCCATCAGAGTCAGAGATTGTATATCTGTAATGAGATCTTCAAAAAAGAGGAACCATCTCTTTTTAAATCAAACTTTCATTGATTGAGAATGTAGAATACCAACATTTGCAAGAAAAGGGAGTCTTGCAAATAATATCCAATGTGAAGTTACAAAGAATAAATGTCAAACTGAATTTTAGACCTTCTCATTCGATATCCCTCAACCTGTCCTTTGTAATACAAACCATGTATTTAAAAAGTTTACTTAGATTTCTCACTGTGGTCAGTTTTTAGATCCCAGAGAAGTAGCCACAGTCAAGTTACTCTGAACAGATGTTGGGGCAGATGACTATAACCTCCCTAGATTTCCCAGACCCAAAAATTATTCTAGGATACTAGAATAAAGAGAAAATGAAACTACAGAATTGTCTTCCATATTCATTCATCTGCAAAATGACACCACCACTTAAAATATCACAACTGCTATTTCTAATAAAAAATATAGAGAAATCATAAGAACTGATCTCTGGGTACCACTGACTGATACTATGTTTCTGCCAAACTCACAGTATCTCCAAAATTTATTTTGTGAAGACTTGGCACCTTAATTTGCTGCCATAAACCCACTGAGGCTGCTCCTACATAACTATCTCCTTCTAGTTCTCGGCTTTATAATTAGACATTAGAAGACAGTTGAAGCCTCAAATGATTACAGTCCAGTTTTGTCGATTAGTCTATCTTAATATGCTGGGTTTGCAGATTCTAAACCTTTTCCGTAAACATTAGCCGAGATAGGATACGTCAGTACATGCTTGCCTTAGTCCTAAAAAGCCAGCTCTTACGTTTAGTCTTCATTGTAGATACATAACCTGACAGATAGCAAGTTGGGTCATGGTAGCCCTGGATGCTTAGCATGCTTTGTAGCAAAAGGGTGTTCACTTACATGAATAATGATGTCTCTGGTTCCTAAGACTTTCTCAAACAGCCTATACTTACTTTTCTAACCACTGATGCACTGTTTAAATCAAGGGCACGGAGTCATGATGTCTCCATTCTTTGTCTTGTTTAAGGGGTAGGAATATTCACTATTCATCAGAGTGCCCTACATTGAATTCATTTATGTTGATTATAAATTACTGTATATTTTAAGAGTAGAAGAGAACTTATGTGTATTTTATACTATAAGATATACAGAAGGTTACCAACATAAATTAAACTTAATTCTGAATATGAGCAACAAAGGTGCCAAAGATTAAGAGAGTTCAAAAATATATGCCCGGCTGGTGTAGCTCAGTGGATTGAGCGCGGGCTGGGAACCAGAGGGTCCCGGTTCAGTTCCCAGTTGGGGCACATGCCTGGGTTGCAGGCCAGGTCCCCAGTGAGGGCCATATGAGAGGCAACCGTACATTGCTCTTTCTCTCTCCCTTCTCCTCTCTCTGAAAATAAATAAATAAAATCTTAAAAAAAAATATATATATATATATATATCCCTTAGATTTTTCACAATTTTACCCATATTTTATTGACTAGAACATAATGTTTTCAGTGAAAGCTGAATAAATATTGAATGAAATTTTGTCATGTAGTAGCTTGCTATGTTAATTTAAGCAATTGTTGGACAGATAATGTTGAATAGAAGATGTCTGAGTTTGGGGTCCTCATGGTCACATTCTGAATCTAGAATTTGGATACAAGTACTTTATTTGGGAGATGATCTCAGAAAGTTTGATTAGAATGTGCTATCATAAAACAGAAAGAGGAAAGCCAAGAAAGGTATGCTACTGAACTATTGATTCTTGTGGGCGATGGGGAGCTAAATCTTACTATGTGTGGGACATACCTTAAAACTTCTCCCTTGTGGTGAGGAAATGGGTATTTACCACTTCCATATGGTTAAAATTAACTTCTAGATCAGTGGTCAGCAAGCTTTTTCAGTAAAGGACCAGATAGTAAATATATTAGGCCTTGTGAGTCATATGATCTCTCAGTCTGCAACACTGCCATTGGAAAGTGGAAGCAACTATGAAAAAAAAAAAAAAAAACCTTTCAACAAATGGTGTGGTTATGTTTCTTTTACTTACAAAAATAGGTGGTGAGCTGAATTTGGCCTGACAGCCACAATTTGTCAGCTCCTATTTTAGACCATCAATTTCCCTGCGCAGCACAGCTGAAGATGGTCTTGTACCTAGAGAATGCCCTCAGGCAGAGAGGTGCAGAAAGCCAGGGACTGCTATGGAAATATCTGTAAGTGACCCCTTGGGAGGGTCTGGGACTATAAATGGTCAACAGATGAAATTATAAAATTTGAAGTCAGTAAAAGTTTTTAAAAGAAAGCTATAAAACTATGTTAGATTAAAAAATGGCATCTAAAGTATTGTCACAAGTATCTCAAAATTATTATTTTTTAGTGTCTTTCTTTTTTTAAATAATTACTTTATTGTTGTTCAATTACAGTTATCTGCATCAAAATTATTTTTAAGTGATAAGTCTAAGTTATAAGGAAAAATAGGATGGACTTTTTATCCCTGATGATTCAGACCCCAAATTAGATAAGTTGTGTTTGATATGTATAATCATATGAATACTAAATAGAAAGAGAATGTTTCAAGGACAAAAAAAAAATGCAAAACAGCCATGACCTGCTTATCCATTCTGTATCTATACCACATGTACTTGGAAAGATCACATGATGTAGTTAGCTCTTAATTTCAGCAATAATAATGCATTCTTCCTTGAAAGCAGCAAATCTTCAATAAATGTAGTCTTTCTTAGAATTTTGTTTGAGATAAAATTGACATTAGATATAGAGGGAAGAAGCTTGAGGTCTAACATTGACTTATCTACCCTCAAATTTAAGTACCTGAGACCATATAGAAAGTAAAAAACAATGATTCAAGAAATAAAATCATGACTTTAATAATATTGGCTAAATAAATTACAGATGTTTCACTCTTTTAAACTGTATTCATGTTACAGATATTTCACAAAATATCCTTTAAAAATGAGGAGGCACACACATATTCCAGGTAACCAAATAAAGAAAAGTTCAAGTCATAATTTAGGAAAATTCCAAGACACATACATCAGCAAGTATTTTTGTTTTGTGCTTTTCTAATTTGATTTTCAGTTAGACTGTACCTGGAGAACTTTGGCTGTACCTATATCTTTAGTGGATATAATTTAAAAATAAATGAAAAATCAACCAAAAGTATTTGTAAGGTAATGGCATTTCTTCTGTAGTTTTATAAGACTGTAATCGAGTTCACTCATAAGCAACAAGATTATTGCCTCATAAAATAGCCCAGTAGAGCTATAGTGTGATCCCAATTGTGGAGCTACAAGACGACTCATAAAAAAGTATGTGCAATAACTATGAACATAAACATGTAAGTGCATTGGATTTTTCTTTTTTTTGCCACATCAAGGGATAACAGAAACAATACAAGAGTAAGTTTAAAACCTTCAAAACAAGTAAGGAATCAGACTGACTATAAAAATATAGTCTCATATCTTAAATTATAATGTTGTTAGGAGTAGATATTTAATAGAGGAAATATCTGTGCTCATAATATACTTATAAATGAATGGTTCAAAAAATTGAGAGTTTGGTAGGGAACAGGAATGTTAGTATCAGCAGTATGTTATGCAAGTCTGGTATGAAAGAAAAAGAATTGTACCAAATTTGAAGACTTTTCTTTGTACATCTCTCTCATTGACATTGATTTGCTGGTAAATGGAGAAGTCGAGAGGGATATTGTGAAAAGATGGTGTGTCTATAATAAATAAACTTTTTGAAATGACTCAACTTAGAGAAATAGGAATGGAGGGTCAGGTATTTATTTAGAATGCATTCACTATATCTTGGGGCTGGAAATACACAATAATTTATTTGGTTTTCTTTGATTATTGCCTATAAATTTTGTCCTTCTTTTCTTTGTTCTCCTAGGAAAAAACGATGCCATGTCAGACAAAAATGGGTGTCTGCATCTATAATTTGCCATGTCATTTTTATATATGTCATAAAAGATGCAGAGCAAAGCTAGGCTAATGTGGAAGGTTAGAATAATCAAGTTAGCAGCTATTCTTTCTTCCAAAGATATTTAACTGGTAGGCACAATGCTAAAGTGAACACAATAAACCCTCCCTCAGGTATGAATACAACCATTGGACAAAATGCAATGCCATATTCATGATTTACAGACCAGTTGACTTTGAGTTAGTGAAAAGAAAGGTTATCCTGGGTTGGTCTTACCAAATCAAGTGAGTCCTTAGAGGGAGGAGAAGCATCAGAGAAAGTAATCTCCTTGCCTGAAGGAAGTGCACTGTGATGTGAGTTGGGCAGGGGAGTGTTGTGAGGGACAGACCTCCAAGAACTGAGATTGTCTCCTGATAGCCAGCCAGCAAAACAGGGATGTCAGTAGTTATAACCTCAAAGAACTGAATTCTCCCAATGACCTAAAAGTTCTAAGAAGAGCACCCCAAAACCTGGACAATGCCAGATGGCCATCACTTTGATTTCAAACACGAAAGACCCCAAGCAGAGAACTCAAGTCACCCATTCATTCTGAGACTCCTAACCCAAGAAACTTAGATAATAAGTCTGCATTTTTTTTTAGTCACTAAGTTCATAGTAATTTGTTAAGCTATAACAGAAAAGAAGGCTACATAAACCAAGAGCTGAACCAGTAGAAACCACTTCTCTAGAACATCATGTTTGGAATAACTTTTAGTATACATTTATGTATTATAAAATTACCACAGTGACATATTCAGTGAAAAAAAGTCAAATGATGCAGAATAATTAGAAAGAAAAACAAATGTGCTTTAAAATAGACTCACTTCTCCTCCTCCTTTCTCCCTCCTATATTTTTTTATAAAATAGTTGTTAGCCACTGCTTACTGTTCTTGTTTGGCTAGCATTTAAAAAAAAAAAAAAAACCTTAGCACAATCATATAGCCTGTTTAACTCATTTTGTTTTTCTACAAAAATTATATGAATTCCATCACTTCTGTTCATCTAGAGTATGCCATTTTTAGTAGCTTATTATTGTGTGAAAATGCTACTACTCTCACTATATACACAATATTCTTGAGGTTCCAACTAAGCCACCCCAAAAAACATGATTTGGAAGATTTGATTCAAGCAGTCTTTAAAAAAGTTAAGAACTCCAGCACTGATTTCATAAACTCTCATTCAATAATTACTCTGAACCCTTAATCCAAATAATCAAACTGACAACTGATCTTCACAGACATTTTCATTCTGAAATGTTTTGTTCTAGCTACTACATCACATTTTCTAAAAAAAAAAGTACAATTTTATGACAAAGTTAGCTTACTTCTAAAAATGATAGAAGATTCCCCATTCAGCAGTTGTGAGTAAGAATTGTATTAATATTTACTTGTGCTAATATAGAAGAGGCTGTTAATAGCTGTGTCGGGTTGCTCTTCACACAGGTGACACATCACAGGGATGAATTAACTCAGAAATAAGTTTGGGAAAGTGACAAGTCACTAAATATGTAATAACCTAGAGTCAACTTTCTAACACCCTAAAATTAAAGTTAATTTAATATTAAAATTAATAAAATTTAGTATAAAGACTGAGAATAAGGCTGTATGTTTCTAGTAAAAAAAAAAACAAAACTATTTGTTAGAAGCTAATAAGAGAGTCTAAAATACACAGTTTTCATTTATCCAAGTTTAGTTAAATAACACCAACCCCTCTACAACATGGTTAATATTTCAGTTACCATGGTGTTTTAATTATGAATATTTACATAAAGTACAAACCTAGGTCTTCAGTTTACAAATCACTAAAAGATAGATGCATACCATTTTCAGTGACCAATGCATCACTTTCTTTCAAAGTGTATTGAGGACTGGTCACTGTACATGTAAGTCGACACACAGACAGCCAAGCATATAACTGTGTTGCCTTTTTGTTTCCCATGGAAAAACTGACATTTTCCAATAAGGGGCAATTGACAAAGGAAATGAGCCAGCAGTAATGAAGGTGCGGCAAAGAAAGAAAGTGATAATGCTGAAAGTGAAATTTAAATCAAACATAAACGGTGTTACAAAAGATGAGGCTGACAGTGGGAATGTTGAACTGACTCTTCCCAACATATTTTAGATTTTCAGCCAGAGGAACTTAGAATTATATTTATAGGTTGTCTCCTAAATGCCTGGGGATTTCAATGAGATTTGTTCAGTCTCACAGGTCAGAACTCAGACTTTTTTCCAGCATTGTATGTAGTCCAGCATCTGTTCAGCTTACAGAAGCATAGTAGTTATTTTTTCCCCAGTAAAGGTGTTTTACCAGACCTTGTAGAGCCTCAACCTTTGAATGTAGACCTTAGTTTTTGGCAAAACATCCCTCAAGGGTACTGCCACGAAGACTGTGGAAGACGCTGGGGTTCCTTCTCTGCGTAACTCCCATCACTGAGGTCTGCTCTCCTCATTCCCACCCTTTTAGTGACTCTGAATACTGGGTTCTGTCTCTTCCGCCAGGTGAAACCTGTATGCATGATATGGCCTTCACTGCCCTTACTGTAGTGAAAAAAAAAATGCATCCAGGCAGGCATCTGATACCACTCAGAACTTAACTCTCATTACTCTCATCTCTCTCTTCTTCTTCTTCCTTTTTTTTTTTTTTTTTTTGAGATGGCTAAAATCAAGCTTTATTTTCCTTATTGTTTCTCAAGCACAGTTGTCTCTGTTTTCCTTCCACCACTCCCTGCCACCCCAGCCATTCCCACCTCCCACCCTCGATCCTACCCTCCTTTGGCTTTGTCTGTGTGTCCTTTATACATGTTCCTTGATAACCTTTCCCCCTTTTCCCATTATCCCCCTCGCCTGTCCCCTCTGGTTACTGTCAGTTTGTTCTTTATTTCAATGTCTCTGGTTATATTTTGCTCACTGGTTTGTTTTATTGATTAGGTTCCACTTATAGGTGAGATCATACGGTATTTGTCTTCACAGCCTGGCTTATTTCACTTAGCATAATGCTCTCAAGATCCATCTATGCTGTTGTAAAAGGGTAGGCGCTCCTTCTTCCTCTCTGCTGTGTAGTATTCCATTGTGTAAATGTACCAGTGTTTTGATCCACTCATGTGCTGATGGGCACTTAGGTTGCTTCCAGCACTTGCCTATTGTAAATTGTGCTGCTATGAACATTGGGGTGCATAGATTCTTTTGATTTGTTTATTCAGGATTCTTAGGGTATAATCCTAACAGTGGAATTCCCGGGTCAAAGGGCAGTCCATTTTTAGTTTTCTGAGGAAGTTCCATACTGTTTTCCACAGTGGCTGAACCAGTCTGCATTCCCACTAACAGTATACTAGGTTTCCCTTTCTTCCACAAACTCACCAGCCATTGCTATTTGTTGATTTGCTTATGATGGCCATTCTGAGTGGTGTGAAGTGGTATGTCACTGTGGGTTTTTTTAAATTATTTATTTATTTTTAGAGAGGGGGAAAGGAGGGAAAAAGAGAAGGAGAGAAACATCAGTGTCTGGTTGCCTCTCAAGCCCCACTACAGGGGACATGGCCCACAACCCAGGCACGTGCCCTGACTGGGAACCAAAGGTTCACAGGCACAGGCCAGCACTCAATCCACTTAGCCACAGCAGCCAGAGCATTTTTTTTTTTAAGATTTTATTCATTTATCATTGTGGTTTTTATTTGCATTTCTCTCATGGCTAGTGATGCTAATCTTTCAAATGTCACTGGATCCTCTGTATGTCCTCATTGGAGAAGTGTCTGTTCAGGTCCTTTGCAGATGTTTTAATTGCATTGTTTGTCTTCCTGGGGTGGGGTTATGTGAGTTCTTTATATATTTCAGAGATAAAACAATTGTCTGAGGTATAATTGGCAAATATGTTTTGCCATGCGGTTCATTCCCTTTTCATTTTTCTGATGCTTTTGATTCTTTGCAAAAGTTTTGATTTTGATGAAGTCTCGTTTGCTTATTTTTTCCTTAATGTCTTTTGCTCTAGGGGACATACCTCCTTGGTTAGGTTTATTCCTATGTACTTTATTTTTCTGGTTGCTATAGCAAATGGGATTTTTTTCCTCATTTCTGATTCTGATATTTCATTGCTGGTGTATAAAAATACCTTCAATTTCTGAATATTGACTATGAACCCTGCTGTTTTGCCAAATTCACGTATTAGGTTGAGTAGTTTCTTGGTGGAGTCTATAGAGTTTTCTATGTACACTATCATATCATCTGCAAACAATGACAGTTTTACTTCTTCCTTTTCAATTTGTATGCCTTTTATTTCTTTTTCTTGTCTGATCTCTGTGGCCAGCACTTTCAATAGTATGTTGAATAGAAGTGGTGAAAGCAGACATCCATGTATTGTTCCTGATTTTAGTGGGAAAACTTTTAGTTTTTGCTCATTGAGGATGATGTTGGCTGTAGGTCTGTCATATATGGCCTTTATTATGTTGAGGAATGCTCCCTCTATTCCCACTTTGCTGAGTGTTTTTTATCATAAATGGGTGCTGTACCTTATTCAATGCCTTTTCCACATCTATCGATATGATCATGTGATTTTTGTCATTCCTTTTGTTTATGTAATGTATTATGTTTATTGATTTATGCATATTATACCATCCTTGCATCCCTGGGATAAATCCCACTTGGTCATGGTGTATGATCTTTTTGATGTATTGCTGGATGCAGTTTGCCAATATTTTGTTGAGGATTTTAGCGTATACGTTCATCAGCAATATTGGCCTGTAGTTTTCTTTCTTTCTTGTGTCTTTGTCTGGTTTTGGGATTAGGCTGATGCTGGCTTCATAAAAAGAGTTAAGAGTCTTCCCTCTTCTTGGAATTTTTGGAATGGTTTGTGAAGGATGGGGGTTAGCTCTTCCTTAAATGTTTTGTAAAATTCTCCTGTGAAGCTGTCCAGTCCGGGGCTTTTGTGTGCCAGGAGTTTTATAATTACTGCTTCAATTTCACCAGACGTAATCAGTCTGTTCAGGCTTTCTGCTTCTTCTTCATTAAGTTTTGAGAGACTTTATTTTTCTAGAAATTTTCCATTTCACCCAGGTTTTCAAATCTCTTGGCATATAGTTGCTTGTAGTAATTTCTTACAATCCTTCGTATTTCTGTGGCATCAGTTGTAATCTCTCCTCTTTCATTTCTGATTGTGTCTCTTTGGGTCCTGTCTCTTTTTTTCTTGATGAGTCTGCTTAAAGGCTTGTTGATTTTGTTTATCTTTTGAAAGAACCAGCTCCTGGATTTATTGATCCTTTGAATTGTTCTTTTAGTCTCTATGTCATTTAATTCTGCTCTGATCTTGGTTATTCATTACTCTTATCTCTCAATGGTTACAGTCTTGATATACAACATATAAAGAGTCATTTCTTACTTTTCATATATTCACTTTTAAACTTGTTTTCAGTGACAGAGCTAGTCCAGTACAAGTCATTCCTTCATGACCAAAAATGGCAATTCCTATTTTGAAATCTATAATATCCTAATGTCCATGTGAAACATTTCATCATACTCTACTCTCTTCCTTTGAAATACTTACCACCTTTGCCACCATCTTCCTTTTCTATTGATAAAGTTTCTAGGTTACCATCTGCTTAGTGCAACACTCATTAATGAAAGTGAGGTTTTATTGTTTTCCCAAGAAATTTTTTCAAACTGATTTGCTTATAACAAGTATACAATGTTCACTTTTTTTCAGAAGTTCAACTATTGCTATACATCCTTAGGAATATTATGAAAAATTTTTTAATTAATTAATTTATTTTTAGAGAGAGGAGAAGAGAGGGAGAAAGAGAAGGAGAAACAGCAATGTGTGGTTGCCTCTCACATGGTCCTCACTGGGGACCTGGCCTGCAACCCAGGTACGTGCCCTGACGGGGAATCGAACTGGGGCCCTCTGATTCCCAGCCTGCGCTCAATCCACTGAGCTACACCAGCCAGGGCATATTATGAAAATTTTGACTTCTAAAACACTTTGGAGATATGAGCACACTCACACTCACTCAGGCATGTAAATCTTTTGTAAGTACTTTATAGAGTACAAAGAATAATATTTTGACATCAAATCTTCAGATTGTAATAATCTGAAATATGCTTAAGAATTTGTAAAATCCATATTATATTATACATCACACAAATATATAAATACATAATATATAATATATGCATGAATGCATGTGTACAAATATATACATATAATATATAGTGTTTGCTATTACATATATGCTATTTTCTTTAACACAATGAATGAAAATTTGAAAAAAGTATATTGAATTCTATTTTAAGAGGAAGACATAAAACAATAATAGAACTGTATTGTCCTTTTTGCTTAAGCTAGATAAAAGTAATGAGGCTGCTATTTGAACTATTTTTTATCTAAAGTTTGTAGAAAATAGAAGAATAAATGATAGGTGTGGGAATAAGATAATAGTTTGAAACAAATTGGAGTAGAGAAATAGATTAGATAATCCCAAGTTTTGAAAAACATGCTTTTAGTTGTACTTTTCATAAAAAGGAAACCCCTACCAAAAGTTTCAATATATCAAAATATGATTTGTCATATGTTAAAACATTTTTAAAATATTATTGGATAGTCTAGTATAGCTATTAGGTCCCCACTGCTTTTGGCAGCAGAAGCATATTAGAATGACTGTCAAATATTCCTTTCTGAGTACTTTATAGGTTGATGAGCTATCAGCTATTCTACATGTCACACTCAGACTGAAACCTCCTGAATAGGGGTTTGATGTTTGGGTCAGTGAGATAGGTGTCCACCAGGACAGAGGGTAGTGCAGTCATGTGCTGCTTAATGACAAGGGTAGGTTTGGAGAAATGTGTCCTTAACTGATTTTGTCATTGTGTGAGTGTCAGAGAGTACACTTACACAAACTTCAATGGTATAGTCTACTACACACCTAGGCTATATGGTATAGCCTATTGCTCCTGGGCTATAATCTTGCACAGCATGTTACTGTATAAACAACACAAGATTAAGTCAAACACAAGAGAAAATGATGCAATTAAAGGCTTGGTAAACATGAGATGTATGAGGTGACTACCAGCATAACAAATACACTGTTTTATAGCAAATCTTTTTTTTTTATAAGTAGAAGAAGTGCACTCTAAAATAACAGAAAAGCATAGTATAGTAAATATATAAACCAGCAACATAGTTGTTTATTATCCCTATCAATTATTATATACTCTACATAATTATGCAGGCTATACATTATATGATTGTTATAGGTATTATCTCACATTATAAATAAAAAAATATCATCCTTAATCAGATCCTTTGTTTTTACTGGAAACTATTAGGAATGCTATTTTATAACATTACCTTGTTAAAATATCAGTATCTGACAGTATTCTGTAGCTCTATGGTTAAGTTTCTATGGGAGGCAGTGGTCAAAATGCAATTTTTTTTTTTTTTTAAGAAATTGCTTTTGTAAATATGTCTACTTTATAGAAAAATGTTGAGAAATGATTGGGGGTTGGGATCTCAATGAACTGTTATTGTACTCAAACAACAGAGAATCTGCAATATTAACAGAATCACTTTGATTATATTTTGTCTATTTGCTTTATTTGGAAATATATTTGGATCTATAATTCTTTATTTTTTTTTATTTACAGGTAGCCATCTAAAATAAAAGCCCAAAATATAATTTTTAGAAACATCTCTATCAGCCTAAAAATACAGGCACATTTTATAAGATAAAAACTTAATTAAAAAGAAAGAAAACATGTTATTTTTATTTAATTTTATTGTTGTTCAAGTACAGTTTTCTGCCTTTTTCCCTCACCTCTCTCCCCCTACCTTAGCCATCTCCCGCTCCCTCTCCTGATTCCACCCCCTCTTGGTTTTGTCCATGTGTCCTTCAGAGTTGTTCCTGAAAACCTTTCTACTTTACTGCCCCATTATCTCCTCCCATATCCCCTCTGGTTAATGTTCATTTGTTCTTAATTTCAGTGTCTCTGGTTATATTTTTCTTGATTGTTTGTTTTGTTCATTAGGTTCCACGTAAAGGTGAGATCATATGGTACTTGTCTTTCACTGCCTGGCTTATTTCACTTAGCATAATGCTCTCCGGTTCTATCCATGCTGTTGCAAAAGGTAGGAGCTCCTTCTTTCTTTCTGCAGTGTAGAATTCCATTGTGTAAATGTGCCATAGTTTTTTGATCCATTAGTTTACTGATGGGCACCTAGGTTGCTTCCAGCGCTTGGCTATTGTGAATTGTGCTGCTATGAACATAGGTTCTTTTGGATTGGTCTTTCAGAGTTCTTAGGATATAATCCCAGCAGTGGAATTGCCGGGTCAACAGGCAGTTTTGCTTTTAGTTTCCTGAGGAAATCCCATACTGTTTTCCACAATGGCTGCACCAGTCTGCATTCCCACCAACAGTGCACTAGGGTTCCCTTTTCTCCACAACCTCTCCAACACTTGTTGTTTGTTGCTTTGTTTATGAAGCCATTTTCACCGGTGTGAGGTGGTATCTCATTGTGGTTTTAATTTGCATCTCTCTGATGGCTAGTGATGCATCTTTTCCTATGTCTTTGAGCCCTCTGTATTTCCTCCTTAGAGAAGTGTCTGTTGAAGTCTTTTGCCCACTTTTTAATTGAGTTGTTTGTCTTCCTAGAGTGGAGTTGTGTGAAAAACATGTTGTTCTTTGACGTTATTAGAAACAATTTTATAATCATTTAGAATTATCAATAAAACCAAGATTTGTGGACAAAATTCATAAATTATCATCATAGTGTTATATAGACAAAAAGCCACTGCTTTTTCAAAATCAAGCAATATCTTTTAAGCAATAACTTTTTAATTTTTAATAATAGATATGATAATAAAGATAAAAGTATATGGCTGCTCAGGACACATGCACACATATGTATATATATATGCACATGTTTACGTACACTTAGAAACATACTCATGATACTTGAGCTTTTGCAGAGGTGCAGTTAGTGCTCATAATTATATTGACAATGTTGACTCAACACTGTGGAAGCTAGATATTTCATATTTATGGAAATGCTTAGTGTAAACTGCACTGTTCTGTGTTATTAATGAATGTGTAAAAGAAATAATTGGAATATGTAAAGCATCCTCATAAAGAATGCAGGGGCATGTGGTTTATTTGTTCATGAAATAAATCTTTAATTAGTGCTCTGGAATATAATTTTACAAAACAATATTTGTTCTATCTTTCCTACCACTAGAAGAAAATATAGTAAAGAGATATGCCTTTTTTCCCTCTTAAAAAATGCCCTTATATGAAGAAAATATTCAGATATAACACTGCCAAAAAGTCTGACACAGAAGCAAAGATCATCATAATAATCTTTTAGTTATTGACCATGAATTTTAGGCTGCTTTTTTCTAAAATTTGAAAAATAAGAGGCCAAGATAAGGCTAGAAAATACAATCATGTCTTATATGCCACATCACAATTGACAACAAGACAGGGAGATAATAAAAGAGGAGTTGAGAGTTAAGAAATTCAAACATAGTAGATACATCTTATAGAGAATGAAGTGATTTGGCATTTTTGAAATGAGACAGTCCAGAGAGGTTATGTCCAAAATAAGAAGTGTATTTCAAAAGGTTAGAAAGAAAGACCTAGTTATGTGTAATCTAGAGGCAGAGCAAGCAAAGCCCAGAATGGCAGGCACAGGAACAGCCAATACCAGCAGTTGTGGAAATACAGTTTCAGCAGGACCCATTTGTGGATTAGATACAGACACAGGTTTCAAGATAGATCTCCAATTTTAGTCAGAGCTTACAGGAATATTGTTAAGTAGCCCCTGTTTTGGGGTAGTAGTGATGTGGAGATGAAGTCATACAATTGTAGAAGTTCAGTGATTCCCACCAGAGTTGAACTCAAGCTCTCAGATTTGTAGTATTCAAACATTGGTTTTAACTACAGGACCTTAGCAGCTCTGAAGTGAGTCACAAGGAATTTGATATTGACAGAAAAAAAAAAAAGAGAGAAAGTATTGATGAACATATTTCTGAGCTTATAGATATAAAAATGTCAAACTTTCTTGTTCTCATTCTAATATGCTTTCTGGAATGGAAGAAACAGGATTGAACTTGGTTAGAGCTACCAGAAATGCTCATGGCAAGTGACACACAAGTAAATCACTTCAGAGATGTAAAATTAAGCAGAAAAAGGCTTTAAAGAACAGTAGTGCTCACTTCAGCAGCACATATGCTAAAATTGGAATGATACAGAGAAGATTAGCATGGCCCCTATGCAAGGTTGACATGAAAATTTGTGAAGCATTCCATATTTTTTAAAATAATGGTTTTAAGGATGCTCAAGGAACTTAGTGAGAACTACAAGGAACTTAGTGGGAACTACATCAGAATGAAAAATGACATAGAAACTATAAATAAAAAAACAGTTAGAAATGAAGAATATAATATCTGAAATGAAGAACACATAAGAAGGTATTAAAATCAGGCTCTATGAAGCAGAGGATCAAATCAGCAAATTGGAAGTACAAGGTAGAAAAAAGACACCCAGACAGAGCAACAACATGGAAAAAAAAAAAAAAAAGAAGACTCAAAAAGAATGAGAATAATCTAAGGGAACTTCAGGACAAGATGAAATGTAACAACATTTGTGTCACAGGAATATCAGAAGGAAAAGAAAAGGAGCAAGAGATAGAAAAACCTCTTTGAAAAAATGACAGAACACTTCCCCAACTTGGTTAGGGAAAAAGTAACATAAGTACAGGAAACACAGAGGGCCCCAATCAAGATGAACCTAAGGAGTCCCACTCCAAGACATATTACAATCAAAATGGCAGAATTTATTTTTCTTTTTTTAATTGTTGTTCAACTAAGGTTATCTCCATTTCCCCCCCACCACTCCCCCCACCCCAGCCATCTCCACCTCTCACCTTTGATCCTACCCTTCTTTGTTTTCTCCATGTGTCCTTTATAGATGTTCCTAAAAACTCTTCCCTCCAAATGGCAACATTTAAAGACAAAGAAAGAATCTTAAAGGAAGCAAGGGAGAAACAGGAAGTAATGTACAAGGGAGCTCCATTAAGGCTAGCAGCTGATTTCTCAACA
>PVJI01028306.1:0-16667 GCA_004026765.1 Micronycteris hirsuta
GGGGGGTGGGATGGGAGGGGAAGGGAGGGGGAGGGGAGAGGCTGCAAATAACTGTAATTAAACAAAAAATTAATAAAAAAAAAAGGCGAAGACAGCTTTTATGATGAGTCCAATTCTTAGAGTAGACAGATCCCTGGGCATCTAGTCTCCCCTTGGAGTGCGGGCTTCTCTTCTGCTTACTTTAATGAGCATTGTTAGTGGGGAACAAGGGAAACTAGATTCTCCAGCTTTCCTTTCCTATTGCTAGCTCCAAAGCCCTTAAAAAAGCACATGCCATGCATAGTTTTGGGTACTATTTAGATGAGACACTTGACAAAAAAAGAAAAAAAAAGATTTAAAACTCTGCACAGTTTTCTTTGTTCATATTGTTTAGGATTTCCTGTTAGTACGTCAACAGCTATTATCTGTACTCTAATGTCTTTATCCTCAGGCGTTTGGCCCTTTGGTTTGAGAATTACCCCAAGGCAACCTGTAATGCAGATGATTTTGGCAACTGAGTGCAAAGCAGTGAAAATATTGTGGTGTAAATAATACCGATGATGAGAATTAACAGAGGAAGTTTTCAGGCTCCATGCAATTCCTTGTAATCTGGTGCTATATAAAGCCATGAGATTTTGTGATTTATTTGAACTAGCAGCATTACTAAAATATTTTATCGTTGATTGTTATATAAAAGGAAAATGGTCTCTTAAAATTGGTGCAGTTTATTAATATGAATTCATTGATTGTAAATTTGAATATTGTGTGGTGTGCTGATTATATGGTGATTCCTCTTGCGTTGACCACTAGTGAAGAAGTGAAAATTGTCTCTCTACCATATAACATGGACACTATGTTAATTGCTAAGACATGAAATGAGTAATATCCTGGAAAGAGTTTAGTGGTGATCGGTGTGGGTGGGCGACCACGGGGAAGCTCACCTGCAGATCTGTGCGGGGGTCCCGTCCTGTGGCATCAGCGAAGGCTTCAAGGAGATGATGTGGCACCCAACCTTAAAGACTTACGTTGGAATCAGGGTGTTGAAGGCCAGAGAACTCATCTCATTTATTATAAATGCTATGTGGTATTTTAATCTAAACAATACAGTAGGAAGAAAATAGCCAATCAGATCATTCTTATTCTCTTTATTAAGTCCTATAAAAGCTTTCAGAAGTGGCTGCCCCCATCTAGTCAATTCTGTTTCGTTAAAATGTAAAGTACTGCCTGTGAACCTTGCATTGGGCTTACATCCAGGGCTATTGGGTGTGTAGGGCTATCATTACATTTAACTTGAGGTGACTACTTTTTCAAAGCTTTGTGCCGAGACCATTTTTCTAGTCCAAGAGGACTAGGGTAAGGGAGGGAGTGCATGGGAGAGAGAAAGGAACAGGGCAGGCCAAGGCTGGGTGATGCAGGGCAGCAACCTCGGCTCCAGGGGAAGGTGGCAGGGATGTTGGTGGGGATGGAGGGACAGGGAGAGGCCAGATGGGGAGACCACTGGAGGAGCGGTGAACGATAGTGGTGCAGAGGCATGGTGAGGGCCTCTGAGGTGGGGAGAACATGGGAGGGGAGAGGGAGTAGAGATTTTTTGGTGCAGTCTGGGAGGTTGCTTTAGTCTGAGTCCACAGAACTGAAATACTATGTTCCAGACTTTACTGGAAAAAAGGAAAGAAAAGAAAAGCCCACCGATCCTTATTCAAATTGGATAAAGGTATAATTTCTAGTCCCCTTTGTATCTAATTGAAATTGTGATTTTATTTCCTATCATGCTATGTCAACACTCAAAGGAGTTTGGAAAGTAGGCATAAAATGTTATTAAATGTGACATATACTTAATCTAATCACCTGGGCCAGCTCTCCAGAGGGAGGGAAAGTGGGGAGCAGTGGGGAAACTGGTGGAAGGTATGACCATCCACATTTGGGCCCAGTCTGGGCTCTGCATCCTGAGATGAGTTCCTGAGGTGAAATGGAGCATAGCACAGCCACAGTGACTGCTGGCACTCATCATCCACTTGCCACACGTGTACTCTGTCTGCTCTACATGCAGCCAGGAGCTTCTGGATACAGCCCCAAGTGCCCATAATTTCCTGTGAGCTGCGGCAGTGTGCCACCTTTATTTAGCAAGCCTCTGTTGCATGGTTGGACTGCCGCATTGAGATGAAGTATGCAGTCAATTACCCACATGCTTCTAAATCTATGGATGCTTGGCGTCAACTAAATTGGGTGAATCAATTTGTTGTTGCTTGTTTGCTGAATCCCCTGGCAAACCTGCACCTATTTTAGTCTTTGTCACTGGTGACCTGAAGAAAAGTATACTGATCCATATCTATACCTCTATCTATCTACCTACCTATGCATGTATGTATATATTTTGGGTGTGTATAAAATTGTTTCTAGTTTTAGTAAAATATGGAATCACTAAAGATTTGATTAGTAACACTTCACAGCACTCCATTTTTCACAGAAAGTGCTTTTAGATGCTCAGAAGAAGGAATGTGCAGTTCATTGTCCTTCCCAGGTCCATTCTTTCCCTTCTCTGACTGCTTTGTGTTCAGGCGGCTGACCTCTGCCCACTCTACGCTGGAATTCCCTGCTGGGTGGCTTCTCATTGGGTTTAGTGTATGGCAGGGGTGTCAAACTCATTTTCACCAGGGGTTGCATCAGCCTTGCGGTTGCCTTCAAAGGGCCCAATGTAATTTAGGACTGCATAAATGTAACTACTCCTTAACAGTTAAGCGAGAGCTTGGCCCTGCTGCTGGGTAGAAACAAGGTGCCGGCCGGATAAAACAAGGTGGAGGGCTGGATTTGGCCCACAGGCCTTGTGCTTGCCACCTGTGGTATATGGAAGCACCAGCAAGAGACTGAATGGTGGGAGGAAGAGAAACCAAGGTATTTCCTCCTCCCTGTTTACTGGGCGTGGCGACGTCCCTCGGTGTCTCCCTCACAGCTCTGGTTCTCGCAGGCACCTGTAACACCACTTCCTCCCCTTGTCCCAAGTCTGCAACAGCCTCCCCGCTGCATGACCTCCAGGTGCCTCCACATCACTTCTAGGTTCCCTTAGTGCTTGAACAGCTCTGAAAATAAAATTCATCCAAGTCTCTTGAAGCAGCTGAGTTGGATTCCGTTTTCTGCCAGGGCTCTGACAGGAAACAGAGGTAGAAGGGGGCGATTTTCCAAAAATATACTTCCTGAGTTTTCAGAAAAGAATCATTTGTCATGCATTTAACCATAGGGCATGTCTGATTTTGCCCTTGGCGACAGCTGGGACAGGCTGGGGGACACGGTGTGATGAGTGTTGGAAAAGGGAGTGAGAGAAACTTTGTAACCTTGGACCAGCCTCTCAGAGTTGACTGTCTTCTCAACTGCCCCTGGGGTCCGACTGCCTGCCGCCCGTGGCATCTCCTCGGTGATGGTGAAGAGCATAGGAGATGCCCCGTGGGGCAGCCTTTTGAAAACGGAGAAGTTTAGGGCATGAAACGTGGTGTGGTTGTTGCTGCTCAAGGCCAGGCCGTGGATCCTCATTCTCTCAGGGCCCCTCTTCTACCAGCTGCTCTTCATGATTTGGTGTTTTCATATGTTACTCGTTAGTGTTTAGATTCCTGTTTTTGTTTGATTTATTTCTGAATATCACGGTAGTGTGGTTTTGTGGTTGGATGCCTGGGTTTGAACATATTGGTGGACATTTCTGTTGGTCCATGTGCTGCTGACGTATTTATGACAACTCTGTGGGCTCTGGGGCCGGGAGTAAGCTGCATGGCCTCTGGTGAACCTCATTTCCCATGTGGAAGGAATCATCATAACAGCTACCAAGCTTTCCTCACAGGGGTAATGTAAAGCCATAAAAAATCATGGGAGTAGTTTGAAATCAATAGGAAAAATATCATCATTCTGAACTTCTGTGGGTTTCAGTTTTCTTTTCTTTATAGAATTCATCTTTTATAAGATGAAATTTTGCATTGGGACTGGATGGTACCTAGAGGTCCATTCAAACATTAAAATTCTTTGTTTTTAAGAATCTGTAGAGGCATCAAGCCAAATGAAGGACGGAGATTTATGTCCCACATTTTAGAGACAGTTTCACCAAAGGCAAATAATAGCATTAACACACGTCTTACACTGGCACTACTCAGAGGAGGTAGGTCTTGGTAAAGATCAGGAAAAAATACTAACTATAAATCAAAGATATTAAAGCAGAGTCTGAGGATCAGTGCTTTCCTACTAGTAATTTTCTTCTCAAGGGCGTTTGTATGGTTCGTAAGATTTTTAAGTTATCTAATGTGGACAAACCTCTCTCCTCAAAATCATATATGACACAGCTGTGTTTAGAATCAGTTGATTTGTATGCCCCCCAAATTCACATATTAAAGCTCTAACCCCCAATGTAACCGTGGATACAGATTACCTTGAGAGTTAATGCGGGTTCAATGACGTCCTAAGAGTGGGGCTCGAATCCGACGGGAAAGATTATATACATGCACGCATGGAGGGAAGGCCCTGTGAGCACACGGCAAGAAGGTGGTTGTCTGGAAGCTGAGGACAGAGCCCTAACTAGAAACCCACCACACTGGCACCCTAACCTTTGACTGCCAGTCTGGTTAGTCTACTGTGTCATGTTTTGTTATGGCAGCCTCACGGACTCATACACTGCCTGTCATAGATTCTTCTTCTTATCTAGGGAGGGAAGACAATTAGGCATAAGCTAAAAGATAAAGGGTTATGCTTTAGTGAGTTCAAATTAAAATGCTAACTTCTCATACCTCACTGTTAATTGTCCCTCATAAGAACTATCATCATTTATTGTACTCATTGTGGAAAAATCTGTTAAATTTCATGAATGAGTAAATTTCTGAGACAATGATTTTGTAAAGCAAACAAAATATTTTTTTTAGTAATCTGGCACAGGTCGTTTAAAAACATTAACTTTGGTATCTCATCAGAGAAGCAGGACGTATGGTAGAAGGCACCCCAGCTTGGCAGCTGGCTGACCTCATTTCTAGTTCTGTCTTGACAAATATAGCTAGCTGGCTCTCTGACTTTGAACAAGTCCTTTTATCCCTCAGCGTCCTCATCAGAAAAAAAAAAAGCAGTACCTGAATGGTGCCTGGAATCCCTTTGAGTTATTACACTTTATAAATGTGTTTGCCAATGTGTTGTAAGTTTGCTTTAATTTATTACTCTGAAAGATACTATATAGGCTGTTAGGGAATGCTGCTAAAATAGTGCTTGTAAATCTTCTAATGATAGGCAAAAATATATTCTCTATACTCTTTAATTTTTAAGTGTGTTATTTCTATTACTCCCAAATGGAAAAGAAAATACTGTGATTTTTAAATAAGAAGACAAAAAAAAAAAGGAGCAAAATCCGTATGCTATGTAAACAAAACTTCCTTCTCATTTTATGCAGATGATTTTTTTAACTTGCTATTCTAGAAACAGTACACTAGGTGGAAGCAAAGAGTAAGCAAACATGTTATAGGTTAGAAAATGGTACTTTCCTGTGATAAATGAACCATAATTTTTTGGATGGCAAATGTTACTTAAATTAGAGGTTACATTCTTTTTTAAAAGATGCTAATTAGAAAAGAAAACAGCAAATAACAATGTCTATTTAAGCCACTGAAAAATACTAAAATGGACCGCTGTTTAAGCCTAATCTTCCTTCCTTCTTATAGACTCTGGTATAAGAAATCAAATATTGAATCATTTCTCTTAATTTCTAGGACCTGATTGATCAGTAACATTATAAAATAGCTGGTCAAATGGTGTTTTTCATAGACCTCTTTTTTTTCAAAAGCTTACAGGAATAAAATATGATAAAACATTTCTCTTAAGTGCATACTATTTTGAGCTCAGTGATGGGAAATGTACCTTATTGCATATAATTTTACATGTCACTTCTTTTAAAATTGTATTTATTCTTTCTCCTTTAAAAATTAATTGCATCTTATAATCGTGGTTCTAAAATGTGAAATGACGTGATAGGTTTCATGTTTAGACTTGTAGCACGTCAAAACTTAGTCCAATACCATAGTCTTTATGCCAAGTGAATCTCCTAGAGTGGTTGCAGAAATACACTGTGTGGAGAAAGAAAAGCCTTTTCTAGAATGCCATTTTGGAGTTGTCTGCGCAGATAGTCAATCACAAATGATAGCATTCTGTGCGATGATAATTTCTACATGGTGTTTTAGATGAAATCCGTGGTTTGGAGTACACCATGTTGCTTGTGAAATACCTGCTGGTAAATGCAAAGTGCACTAACTATTCCTTAACGGTGGGGAAGCTGCCGCTGAGAAAGAGACTGGCATTGAGAGAACTCTTCAGGCTGCCGGCAGTGTAAGCAGCCCTCACAACCTTGTAACCTTGGGGGCAAGCATTTCATCTCTATTGGGGAGTAGCATTCTGATCTGTAAACTATAAGGCAAGGTCACGTGATCTGTGACTGTCCGTGGTTTTGAATACTTGTTCCACTAAAGAACAGCTAGAATGGATAAATTAGATCTTTTGAATTAGAATGTATTTTCTTAGCTTTGTCTGGGTTCCTCTTTGGCCAGTAACCAAATGTAAACATGAGAAATAAATGACATACGTGGAGAGGTTTGGGGTCACCTCTGTACTCCTCTGTCAATGTCACCACTGACCGCCTGCAGAATGGAGCGGTGAGATGTTCTCCTGCCACCCGCCCCCACCCAGCAACGATGACAGAGGACCGAAGGGCACACACTGAGATAGTCCGTATGTATGTTTTGGGTGGACAACACAAGTAGATGCTCAGGGCATACACATTTAGTGTTGGATATCTCTGGCAACTGATATCCTTGAGCCTCATATCCTATATTTGTGAAATGAAGGTATCAGTGACTTAAGAAAGCAGTCCCAAGGATGCGGAGGTTCATAATGTGTCCTGTGTGTTAAGGGGCGAGTTTCTGGGCACTGCGGTCAAATACCTCTGAAAAGAATACGTTTCTAGACAAAATGGCAGCCCTGTAATTTATTCATGTTCTCCAGGCCTAAATGTCACCAGTTCTGTTCATAAGCAAGAAAAATAATAGAAACAGAGTGAAAATGTAATGTCACATTGAAGAAAATGAGTACATTTTACTCATCCTGGGCAGTAGATAATTCAAAAAAATTCTTACATGAACAAATTATACTCATTTTATTGGCCTGTATAAAATAGTCATTGTACTACTTTCATTTGGTATTCAATTACTTTCACATATTTGTATGGTCTTTTTATCCACACAAATTATCCTATCAGCATGGGCTTGTCAACAGGTAAATAATTCCTTCAAAGTTTTCCTTCATTGTCGCCTTTAAAGATGTCCAGTTAAATGGTGGAAACTGGAAACTACTCTAGTCTACCATATCCTTAACTTTTAATAACTCTAGAAAAAAGCCACAGAGCGAAAGAAAACTTACCACATGCTATGACAAGCTACACAAAGGGCACAACCGGCTTTTTCTTCTTAGACTATAATGATGTAGCAGGAAAGGCCTTTAGCATTTTTATTTTCTGGGCAGTTCATCTTACAGCACACTGTGCATAGAAGTTAAATATTAATACCACCTGGGAGTTTTACAATGCAGTTAATGGGCTCAGCACATCTTATGCGTAGTGTCTGAGAGCTGCAGTATCTTAACAACGCACGTAGTGATGGGTTACTCTTTCCCTGTTATACAAAAGACAAAGGTGAAGAAATGGGGAGGGCAAGTGGCTTAAAAATGGCTATCCATACAGAAACTAGACGGAGAGCATGGGTCTTATTTTGACAGTGAGCCCAGAAGTTAAATCACAGCTTTTTGAATCAGTATTGATGCCTCTGATAGTAATAACTTCATGGATACAGTTGAGTGCTTAATGGTTCTTCTACTTGTAATGCTTCTGGAAGCACTGACTACTTAAAACTTGATGAAGTTACTTATTCATGACATTCTCATTATGTACAAAATTGACAAAGATAATAATGACCTACTTTCTAATTCCACTATTATATTAATACTTAGCTTAGGACTCAACGAAAATAAGATTTCAATAATCATTTGTGGATTTGTTCAAAGAGCTTTGGAAATAAATGTTACCTCACTTCATGTCACAACAAGTCTGTGAGGAAGGCTGGGTGGGTGTCGTGATGGTGATCTGCTGTGAAACAGGTAACGACTAATGAAGTGGGTGTGGGCTTTGGAGTCAAGCACCGTGCGCTTTTAGTCTGTTCCCGCTTGGACTAGCTGTGTGACGTTGCAAAAATTACCAGAACTCCCTGAGCCTCAGTTTTCCCAGCAGAAGAGTAGGGATATTACCAACAAACAAAGAGTTATTCTTAGGAATAAACGAGATTGTGCACCTAATGCATCTGGCCTAACATTACTGTTAAGAGGCCTGCATTTAAGAGACAGAAATGAGATCGGAGCTCAGGTCTCCTGACTTGGGGGTCATATGCTCTTTGCACTAATTCGGACTTAGGGTGATAATCTACTCGTCATTGTATCAGGAGCTATGCCCAAAGCACCTGACGGGCTTTGAAGATTTGTTATTACTTTGCCTTATGGAAGCTTAAAAAGTCATGATCATAAAACAATTAGCGATTTTGCTGATCTGGAAGCGATGTCACTCGAATTGAGATGGATTTTCTCTTTTACTTTTTCCCCCCTGTGGGCTAAGTGTGGTCGAACTGAGTTTTCTGAGATGGCATTTCTCAGATATCGCTTCATTCAATATTCTATATCCCTCCTGTGGCTGGAAATACCCAGTTGCTCCTTCACTTTAATTCTGACAGATTATCAATGTGTCTAAATGGGAACCAGTTGCTGCAGAATCAGTGGCAAAGGAGATTGTTAAGCAGAAGCTAGAAGCAGATGCCAAGCTCCTGGGATGGATGCTGGGTAGGAGACGCAGCAATTACTGACTGGGCCGAGGGTGGCTGCATCAGGAAGTGTGGAGGTAGTGGTAGAGCTGCAGTTCTTTCTAGTCATGGCTGTTCAGGTCATCTCCATGCATGAATTTAAGTGAAAATATACAAAATTGTGACAGTTACAATAAACTGCCTGCACTTTTATTCTTTAGATGCTCAGACTGATTTCTCTACTCTAGGTTGACGTTCCATGCATCTTCCACTCATTTGGAAAACAGCACGGCATAATGGAAAAAGACACATCTCTGATAAGCTGCGTAACTTCAGTAGGTCGCTTACTCTCTTTGAGTCTTTCTCTCAACTGTGTAATGGGGATAATAAGAATGCAGAGGGTGAGAAGATCAATCCTGTTGATGTATATGAAGTACTTTGAAAACTTAAAGTACCAGACAATGCTGGTTCATAAAGTAAGTTTTTTTACTAGCAGAAAGAGGAGGTTTATATTGACTTTTTAGATTGAGGATGCTCCCATCATGCCAACTGTCTATAGTAGGAGTTTTATGTCCATGTGGAAAAAAAGATATGATACCTTCTGACTTCGCTCTCCACATTAGAAAGTAAGCTGCATGAGAGCAGGCTTTTTTGCATGTTTGGGTCACATGAGTGTCCAAAGTGCTTATGCCACTAGGGGGCACACAACCTGTGCCCAGTGACCATTTGTCAAATGACTGAATGACTTAAATTAGGGAGGCACAGGCGTCTCCTGCTGCTCACCTTTCCACGCTGTGTGTGTGTGTGTAAGGGAACTGGGAAGATCTAGCCAGTAAGAATATTTCCTTACATATATTCCATCTCACCTTAACTGGTAAACATTTTACCTCCTGGTTTCAGATTTTGGGTCATATAGCAACTGCTTAAGGATGCTGGCATTCTAATTCAAGTCACAATTCAAATCCCACTAGTTCTGGTTGCTCTTGGATCAACACGCTAATGTACTTACCTTAATGATACCCTACCAAGCCCTGGAAGTCTTGCAGAGATACACAATTACCAAAACCCACCTAGGAGGCCAGCACATTCAAAGACTCACTAATGGGATTCAGGGGGGAGCACTGATGAAACCATCATTCTTTAAATGAAGAGTTTCTTATGTCAGACTTAAAGCCAGTCAGAGGAGCAGGGGGCGGCTTTATGATTTATACAAACCCACAAGCACATCAGTGATAATTTGAGGCTGGCTGAAACACTGAATGTCCAATTTCTATTGAGTCCTGGAAGGATATTACCTAGATTTATCTAGGTAAGCAGTGCAGGTCAGATGGGATCCATAAGTATGTCATCAATAATATTTACTGATCTGCTATTTAAGGAATTTTAATGAAAACGAAGTCAGATGAAGTGAACTGTTTCTAATCTGATTTCACTGCATCAAACTAAGCCCTTCTCTACTAATCTAAAGCCCAGGGAATCTAACAAAAAACAAATAAGTAGTGATCAGTAGACTGTAGGAAAACTGCAGGCTGCAGGCCTGTGCCCGCTGCTAATTTCGTGGGGGCTCTCCATTCTCACTTGCCCGGAGACTCAGAGAGCTGTTCTGTCCCCAGGAGCAAAAGCAGCCATTGGAGCTTTTTCTCACCTTAGGGTAGAAAGTAAAATATCTCTAGACTGGACTTGTCATTGAAAGGTATGAGTATCCCTTTAAATCTTAAAATCATTTGCTTCTCCAGGTTACTGAACGTAGCATTTCCTACAAATAAATTCAGGATGATTTTAGCGTGACTTGGAATTCTGAAATCACAGACTGCACCAGTATGATGCTCTTTCAACTGCTTGGAAGAGAAGAGAATTCTGTCATCTAATATTACTATTATTTTTTTCCCTGTTTAATATTTCATCAAAGTAACACGTGCATAGGGTAAAAAATTCAGTACAATAGAAGGACTCGTCATGAAAGATAGCAGTTTCTCACCCACCCTTTCCTACTCTGTGCGTGTTTCCCAGAGACAGCAGCATTTTCTGCTATTTTTAGTTCTTCCAATCTTTTTCTCCCATTGTATGATTATAATGCTTAATCAAATTCAGCTATAATCTTAATTCTCTGCTAAGAAAGAGTGTAGTTAATATATACTATTCTCTCCCAGTATTTGTGCCTCATGTTTGACTTAACCTATTAGTTATCTCTGTACAATATGTTACACACCCCAAACTATGTTTCTTTACATATCTAGTATACTCAGTATTCCTTGCCTGCTTGCTTTGTTAGACTAAAATATTAGTGCCCTGCCCCATTTTCTCCTCGACTCTCATTGCCAGCTTCTGTCTTCTGTCAGTTCAACATTTACTTTAAAAGTGTCCAGGCTGATCACATTTGCATTCTCTTTTGTCCCCATGTTTCAGTGTTACGTGTTTTACTGATAGGCAACTTCTAAAAATTGAAAACCAATAAACACTTGCTACACCACTATATTTAAACGTGTTGCATAAGATCTGGAAACAGCCCAGGTGGCCATCAGGAGATGAATGAATAAAAAGCTGTGAGACATGTATGTGATGGAATACTGTGTGGCAGTAAATAAGAAGGGACTCTTCCCTTTTGCGACAGCATGGATAGACCTGGAGATTATTATGCTAAATGCAATAAGCCAGTCAATGAAAGACAAATACTGTATGATTTCACTACTATGTGGAATCTAATGAACAAAATAAACTGATGAACAACATCAAAACAGAGGTATGGATACGTGGAACAGACTGGCAGCTGTCAGAAGGGAGGAGGGGGGTAGAACTGGATGAAAGAAGGTGGAGGGACTGTGCAAAGACCACATGCACATAAGCCACAGACACAGACAGTGGCATAGCGGTGGTCAGAGGGAAGGGGCTGAGGGCTGGGGGGAGGTGTGCCAAGCAGGGGAAAATGGGGACATCTGCAATAGTGTAAACAATAAAAACAAATTAAAAAATAAGTCTGTTGCCTGCATAAATTAGCAGTGTACAAGGATTACAGTTCTTTCTATGAAGGTTCACCATTATAATCTCTGTACAAGGTAACATATCAAAGGGGTCTTCATGACCCAAAACAACAAAAAGATTGCTTTCTAAATAATTGATTTGTATCAATTATCATAGCAATAATCATTTTAGACATAAAATAGGCAAAGAAGGAAAGCCTAAAGAATTTAAAAAATAACAAAAAATTCCACTCCATAAAAGTATATAAAAAATCTTAACATTTGTTATTTCTCAATTTGATTTTTATCTACTAAAATGGTAGACTGAGTGATGAATCAGACTGGCCACTCCAATACTGCTTCAGGCTCAGCGGGGGCGTACTGGTTGTTCTCCATTACTATGGGCACACTTAAAGAGATGACTTTCCCAAACCCTGCAACCCACTCCACTATCCTATGCCATACTTTATTGGAAAAATAAATACTATTTGCTTAAGCCCTTAAACACCTGTGGTCATCATAGCAACACTTCCTTGTGTCTTCATATACAATTTCTTCCCCACTCTTATGTCTTAGAGAAAGCAAGTTCCGCCTTTGCCTTGCCAGGAATTACTAAGACCATTCTAACGGAGCATATTTGACGAGTGAAAGGGCATGCTCTAGTCATTCACCTGAGGCAACAGGCATAACTGGGTCACCCAGAGTAGCCTTCTTAAGCAGGAATCGCTGCCGTGTGACACTGCTACTCTTTACCCTCACCCTCGTTTAAAGAGATATCTGCTTCACCCGCCGCCTGCCCGATTTCTGGTCACTGTACCACTAACTGTATTTTATTGATAGTCACAAACAAATTCTTAAAAAGATCCAAGCTTTTTCCATTTCTCATCTTTCCTGACTTCTCTGTGGCATTCATCATTGCTGCCGGCAGCTTCTTCTTCATGTCCCTTGCCCTTGGGTTCTGACGCTCGCTCCTTTAGGTGTCCTATTGTCTTAGTCAGTTCAAGCTGCCTAACACAATACCATAAGCTGGGTGACACAAACAACAGAAATTTATCTTCCCAATTTTGGGGGATGGGAAAATCAAGATCAAGGTGCTGGTGGGGACCCGCTTCCTGGTTTGCAGGTGGCCACTTTCTTTCTATATCTTTGTTCAGTGAAAACACAGATCATCTCTCTAGTGTCTGTTCTTTTGAGAGCACTAATCCCATCAATGATAGCTCCGCCCTCATGGCCGAGCTACCTCCCAAAGGCCCCGCCTGAAAAAACCATCATACTGGGGACTAGGGTTTCAACATACGAAGATTTTTGGGGGAGAAACATTCAGTCGAGAGCACCTACCTCAGAAGGCCTCCTTTTCCTTTTGTATTTCGTTTTAGTCACTCTACAACTCGACTTGCTCCCTTCCTACAGTGGCCAATGTAATTTTTCTAAAAACTTCTTCTCATTTTGCTTTCTTCTCTTTCTTTGCTTGCTTTCAGTAATGACATGGTTCAACCGTAAGCTCTACAGAGTTGACCTCAAATCTATATGTTTGCCGTCTCCACTGTTAACATTTGCAACTGTTTGAAATTGCCCCATTTGGACGGTCACCTGACTCTTCAGGACAAAAAGCCTGGACTGAAATCCTCTTCCTCCCTCTTCTCCCTGTAATTATTCCAGCGTTCTTGTTACCAGGTTCAAAACTCAATAATCATTCTTTACATCTTCTTTTGGCTCCCTGCCTTTGGTGGATTTTTCAATCCTGTTCTTTTTATCTCATAATATCTGATGTTCTTCTCTGTGCCCCCTGCTGATTTGTTTTCCTTGTTCTGATTCTCAGATAATTCTAGAATAAAGACAGAATGCTCTATATGAATGCTTGAGAGACATGGAATATCATCCTATGATATAACGAGCAGTCCTATCTTAATCATTTCAATAACCATCTACCTGCTTTTTCAAGGGCTCTTCCAGGAGCACAGCTTCACACCCCTTCTTCACTGAAAAAATATATTTCCTCCATCATCTGATTAATAAAATCCAAGCTCCAAAACTACTGTTATTTTCATATTTATACCTTATATTCTACTACCTGTGCAATAGAAATAATTTTTCAGTAGTCCCTCCTAACTCCTCACCTGGAGTGGGAGTTGCCTAAAGCAGGAACTTACGGCCTGAGCATTGCTGTACTTCCTGTGCTTAGGATAGAACTTGGAATGTAGCATACTGTCAACATTTGCAGAACAAATGAATTGATTAACGAATGGATAGAACTGTCCTCACCCTGTGTTTTCTGGCCTCTATGACTTTGTAGACAGCACTCACATTTATTGGGTGTCTGTTGTTATAGACTGAATTATGTTCCCCCCAAATTTATATGTTGAAACCTTAACCCCTAGTACCTTAGAACATGATTATATTGGGAGGTAGGGATTTTGGAAAGGTAATTAAGTTAAAATGGGTAGAGTGGGTCCTAATCCAATCTGACAGGTGTCCTTTTGAAAAGAGAAAAATTGGACACACAGAAAATGATTTATGCACCAGGGATTCATGTGCATAAAGGAAAGGCCATGGTGAGGTCATAATGGAGGGCAGCCATCTGCAATCCAAGGAGAGAGGCCTTAGGAAAACCTGCAGACATTTGGATCTTGGACTTCTAGTCTCTCTCTCTCTCTTTTTTTTTTTTTTTAAGATTTTATTTATTTATTTTCAAAGAGAGGGGAAGGGAAAGAGAAAAAGAGGGAGAGAAACATCAATGTGTGGTTGCCTCTCACATGGCCCCCACGGGGGACCTGGCCCACAACCCAGGCATGTGCCCTGACTGGGAATCGAACTGGCAACCCTTTGGTTTGCAGCCCACGCTCAATCCACTGAGCTACACCAGCCAGGCTCGGACTTCTAGTCTCTTAAACTGTGAGGAAAAAATTGTTGCTTGTTTAAACCACCCAATAGGTGGTATTTTGTTATGGCGTCCCTTATAAAATAATACACTTGCTCTTGCCAGACACTTTGTTAACCTTTTTACATGTAATGCTAATGAAAATCCTGAGATGCAGATATTTTTTGTGATTCCCATTACACAGATGAAGAATGAAAACGTTAATTGAGACATCAATTAACTTCTTTTTGGCAACACAGCCAGGATTTGGAATGTAGGCAACTCTATTCATGTTTTCCCCTCCAACTGGACCAGCCTGCCCCTCTTTTCTGAACCGTCAAAGTCTAACAGTCTGTGCAGCCAGAGGAAATGTCCTTTTATTGAATTCCTGTATTCTGGATCTGAATGCGCATTCTAATAATTGTTCTTCTGTCTTATTTTTGTCTCCAGCCTTGTGTAAGTGCCTGCCAGGAATCTGGCTAGCTCTCCAAGACTAGAGTTCTGCATTATTCATTACAGCCCTTTGACATTAAGCCTGGACCCCTTCTGGGGCAGGAGTCTGTTCTCATACCTGGGCCCGACTACTGGTTGAAAGGTATCCCTGGCATGAACACACAGCAGTTGACATGTAATTATAAACTCACTTGTCTCAGCATTCCATGTTGCTATCTTCTGTCAGATGCACAGGAATCCCTGCTAGCCTGATATTGATTACATCTCTGCACCATCATTGCTGATATTTCCCTATAGCCTTTATATATAGTGTCCTGCCCCTTAAATGCGGTTTTCCCCAGAATTAGAAGCTAAGTCTTTCCTAAAACCTCAGGTTTACCATTAGCTCTGTTAAACAGTCAATATCTAGGCATAACCTGTGGTGGATAATCCTAGATCATTGTTAATGATCTGCTCATTCATTCCTCTTTGCATTCTTTTGTTCTTTCATTTATCCATTGGACTAAGAACTTTTGATATTCCAGGCATAATGCCATGTGGTACCTTTGGGCTCAGTTTCTTTAATTTGATACTAACCCCTCCCCCCAAGCTTTTGATGCTATTAGGAGCCTATAAGAAACATTCCCCAAAGTAACCTACACTAAGATGTAATTTGAAGACATGTTACTGATGAGATTTGGGTGTCTCCCTACATGTCACCAGGGAGCAATCTAAAATGAAATCAATGGAAAATAAGCTGCAAACTGGGATACTGTAACATGTCATGAGGGTATGTTAAATGGAGGAAAACGATAGAATAATGATAATGGACAGCTAAAATTTCTGAGGCTCTGGAAGAAATACTGAAAAAGGAACACTTGAAAAGGATCAGATTTGCACTACTCCAGGGACTTCCCATGACAGAGAAACTATCGCCGGTGCTTGCGTGTCAGTAAAGGGTGGCATTTTAATAGAATACTTAGGTTTAGCAAACATTTTTGAGAAACGACTATATACCAGACAACTGTAAGGAGTACAAAGGTGAATCAGAAATAGTTCCTGTCCTCAAGAAGGGAGAAAACAAACACATTAAATCCTAACCCTCCAGGGGACGGGAATGGGGCTAGTGTAGCTCTTAGCAACGTCAAAGGTGCTGTTATCTGAAGTGCATCAGGTACTGTCAGGACTGAAATTTCTTATCCTCCTTTCTTCATAAAACAAAATCTGGTGTAATTCCCAGATTTCTGCCCTATGGTAGGCAACAAAACAAATAGAAATAGAGACCAGTATATTTTGATGGGTGACTGGAGAACTATGCTGGATATTTTATATTTTCCTTTCCTATTCCAATCCATCTTTCTCCACCATGAGAGGTAGACAGTGTGTGAAAGAATCAATCAGGCTTCCTTCTCCTGGGATCCCACAGGGAGATCAAAATGAAGGTTGAAATGAAGTCAGAGTATTGTTTCCTGACTCCTTTCTTGCTGGATTATGTTAAACTACTATATATCCCTCAATTGAAGCTTACCTCTTTTCACTTTCAGCTCTTCTGAATCCCAACAACTGCATCATCCCTGCCACCCTTTGGCCTTAGGGTAGTCA